>DWEJ01001092.1:0-13937 GCA_018245835.1 Mysoria sejanus stolli
GTATTCGACCCGGGAATCGAACCCGAGACCTCCCGATCGGCAGTCGCACTTGCAACCAACACGACCAACGAGGCAGTTAATAAGTATTTTAGAAATACGACAAAGTTACCTGCTGGTATGCTTCTCGTTGGCCTGGAAGCACGTAGGCCGTCGGATAGTCTAACTTGAATTTAGATACGTAGTCAGTACCTGCGAAGTATTAATAGATAGTCATTGTTTCATAATACCTTCAGACATCTTCACAGTCCGCACACGCGATCCCAATGTTGACGCGTTATGGTAACTCGATTCTTTAACTACCAGTAAACTACACATAACAGTAGGTAATTACGATTACTTAAGCTTAAAGTAACTAACGTATTTTAGTTGATAATGATTAATTTGTATGCGACTAAATAGCTTTACGATTACCGTATTGTATGAGTTAATTTTTTAAAGTTGGAATGGATATAATAAGGTATTTTTATAATACAGATATACACCATCGCGGACTTTCCTGTAGATCTATTATAACAGAGAAATATTCGTCAAAGGGCTAGACTGTGTTTTCGATGAAAGCTTCCCAGCGGCTTGGTTGTTTACGACATTTTCAAGCAAATTTCAATCAGTTTAAAGGAAACATTAAGGAATTGTGCACCAAACGGTATGAATCACTCTGTCTATTGACAAAAACCGTATAAAAATCTGTGGCGTAGTTTGAGAGATCCAAGCGTACGGATTACGGCGGGAAGCGACTTTGTTTTATACTAACTAGATATAAGTAAATATTGATATGTATGTATGTTGTTTACCATTAGTAAGTTAATAGATACTAATTTAATTGACTTTCTATCGAAGTTTTACGATTTTTTGTTTTGTAGTATCAATTACTTACTGTAGTTTTAAGTCGACAGTCGCCTTTTCAGATTGACATTGAATACTGATTAACATATAAAAAACTATACAATGCTAATGTAGGTGGACGCTGGTGCCGAGTGAGGCAATGGCTTCCTTAGTGCCATGATCAAATAGGCCAGATATTGGCTGATGGTGGAGTCAAAACTCTTCGAAACTGGGGTGTAAGTTTGAAGAAGGTGTATAATAAGTGTGGCAGGTCTATAAGGATAGAGACATTTAGCAGTCTCTGTGTTCAGTTCCTCGATACTCTCTGGTTACTCCTTAAAAAGTCTAATGCGAAGATATGGCATTTAACGTTTATAACAAGAATGTTTTGTAATGTTGACTATTGTACACTATTTATATAACAGACGTTCAAAACTCACTTTTCACAACGTGCGTGCAGTGTGGCGGATGACTTAACTTCTTGCTCAGCTTTCCGTTTAACCCCACTAACATTGCTGATAAGACCACAAACATTCCCAACGGAGACATCGCGTGAGAATACGACGCGCTGCTCAAGTTGATTCAGCCAAACTAATATTAAACTAGGTATTTTATACAATACAAGTGACATCCTGTATGTAATATACATACATGCATAAATACATAGTATATACATTTACAACCCGTGTGCGATGTCTGACACTTGCGTGTTTTGTACAAGGGCGGATCCAGGGGCGGTGTCATGTGGGTCATGACACCCCCCCCCCCTCCTAGGCTGGGTCGAAGACCTAGAGGTACCACTAATTAAAATAGTTAAACATGTTTTTATAAATTTTTGTCACAGTATAGATTTTATATTTAAGTACATTCAATATTTCTTAACTAATATATTAATAGCTTTAATATAACACTTGACAGCAAACACATTATCGGGGAATAACCACATTTAAAATGTGACCCCCCCCCCCCTGGCGCCAAGGCTGGATCCGCTCTTGTTTTTATATGCAGTCCCGTCGAAGATTAAACATCGTTATTTCCCAATTTAAATACACCATTAACTAAATACTATTTGCACTCTTGGAGTGTATTAAAAAGTCTGGTATTATAGCTAATTGTCGCAGTGTACAAGCATCCCGCTATGATGTCATCGCTCAGGTGCCATGTTGTCGCGCGCGGGTTGTACGTCAATATTATTATCAGAACAACGCGTATGTACGAAAACACTATATATGTATAGACAAATGTTATCACACGCCGGGATGTATATACGAAATAAATAGAACGATGTTTACGTAGACATTATCAGCGTTTTTTTCATGTTCGCAGTATAACCTTTAAAACGTAGGTTTTGATTTATTTATAACATTACTAGGTGTACTCGCGGCTTCGCCCGCGTTGAAGTTAGTGTGTCACAAAGTTTTTCCCACGTAAATACCGACCGAAAAGAAATAATTAAATACCTAGACAATAAAGATGAACAGGCGAGCTAGGGGTGTGAGCCGACGCAACGCGGACGCCAGCTCGGCGTATCCTACAAACGTGTACTTGATATTTTGAACAATTCATAGAATATCTTTATAATTTGTAGCCTATGTGTTATTCTGATGAAACTATATTATTGTAAATTTTCATTAAAATCCATTCAGTATTTTTTACGTGACAGAGTAACAAACATCCATCCATACTCACAAACTTTGGCGTTTGTAATATTAATAGGATAATAGGATAGGATTACTATTAAGCAATGAATTGATACCTGTTCCTTAGAGTGGGAGTGTACTACAGCCCTGTACCTAAGTGCCTACCACTTCGGGGATTACAGGTGTGATGTTACGTTACATACTTAAATGCTTAAGTATAAGTATTGTAACTATCGACAGTTATTATGTAGCATTCTGTGGAAGTGTAATTTCCTGAATTTTCTAAGGTTAAGTTTGGATTTTTTGATACCGCCGCCTATAAGACATCCTGAGCAACTAGATAGTTTTTCTGTACATGTTGACGACAGATGGCGGTACAATTTAAAAATTTAAAGTACGCATTTCATTTTAAATCTTAAAATTTGTTTTGTCTCAATTGTTTTTTTTACGCTATAAGTAATATTTATTTAGAAAAAGATTGTTTGGAATATAATGATAAGTAAATAATTATGATTTATTTAGACAAGGTACCCTTTTACATAGTATACCGTGTGACGGCTATCTGACCTAGCGGAAAGCGAGGTGCACGTTTGTCTAGACCGTGCTTATTCACTCATGTTTTGAATAATTCCAGGTTGTAACTCTAATCTCTCTTTATTTGCCTCACAAACAATTTATTTTGATAGTTGACGTTCAATAAGATTTATTCTAAAGATATTTTTTATTTCTATTGTTTTATTTATAATTTCAGTGAGATTAATGTTAGTAATATTTTTGTAATTTGACCAATTTGATCCTATGATATTGAATTATTTAAAAGTTGTTTTAAGCCTAATGCTTACTGGCTTTTGTCTCCAATCAATATGTTACTTAGCGTATTGAATATTTCATCTAACTCAATTATTGCATTCAACTAGACTGTAAATAAGAATTGCATTTAAATGTGCACTGAAAAGAAATTACTAATTTTCAAAAATTCTTAGGAGTCCCAAATTTTTTGAAAGAAACAGCTACATTTGTAAATAAAGATAATCGACACTGAAAACGTATTCATGCAAAAATTTAAAAATAGTTATTGCACTCAACGGTACCATCGGTAGAACATGAAGTATTAAGATAGTACAGGTTTAGATTATCAAAGTTATGTAACCGAGAGATTATGTGTAATAAGATAGTGTTTGATTGGAATCCTTCTAAAATTTATAATATCCAGGTGATTAATGTCGTTTTATTTTTATATGAATATAGTATTGTTGTTGTTGTTGGTGCATTTGGCTGAAAAAAAGGAGTCCAAGGTTATTGATACTTTTATAAAACATCATGTTATCTGTCATTTTATTTATTCTGTCACGCGTTCTTTTCTTTTGTGCGAATATAGTTCCTCTGGAACGAAATATAAGTGTATATTTTTGTAAATAAAAGTTTTACAGAGTTACCTATAATTAACTAATGATTGTTTGGTGATATTGATACGTGATAGCGAAACGGCGGTGTCGAAAATGATGAGCGATGACGATCGTGACATTGATATCGAAAGTGATGTAGGTGATTTTTCATTTTGATTTGTTTTGCACATTGTTAGAAGCATGTTGCTCATTGCAAGATTGTGTTGATATTTCAGGCTGAAAACGACTCGGATTCCCGCACCCACACACGGAATAGTTTAGGCGGGAGCGGTTATTACTCACAGGTATATGGTTGTACGCTTTAATTTATTCAATTTATATTAAAATGTGCTTGTACGTCACATTACTTCTCGAAAATCCCAAATGTTGACGTTATTTTCTGTTTATATGGCAAACATAGTGCCTTATTAGTGCTTAACCTGTTTCATTTTATACTGTTGAACCTATTGTTTGTTTTGGTTTGATAGTGTAACGTAAAATGTATCAATTCTCAATAGTAGAATTAATCCAAAGTACACAAAACAACATTCAATGTCAAACATTTAAACTGGTGCAAGATTTCTTTTGTAGTGATTTATGTTGAAAGATTGCAACTATTAATGCAAACTTTAGTAATAAACATTCAAACTAATTTCAGGCGGAAAAGCGAGCGCATCATAATGCACTGGAACGAAAAAGGAGAGACCATATAAAGGATAGCTTTACATCGTTGCGGGACTCGGTACCAGCTCTTCAGGGTGAGAAAGTGGTATGTAACTTATTATAAATTTCTTATTATTCATATGTATTATATTAATATGTTATTAAATAATTACTTTAAAACACCTTTTATTTAATCATTACATCATTAAATTTTTAAATTACATATTAAATACAAATATTTATTATGTAATGTTAAAATTTAAGATCAATTTTATATATAGGATCCATGAATATAATAGGCTTAAATGTGTATGATTGCTTATTCAGATGACATTGGTGGCACAGCAATTAATTTGCAAATATTTTTTCTCTGATTAAAGGCAAGTCGCGCGCAAATATTGAAGAAGGCAGCAGAATATATACAATTTATAAGGAGAAAAAACAATTCACACATGCAGGACATTGATGATCTGAAGAGACAAAATAGTTTGCTGGAAACACAAAGTAATATTACATATTATGACTATTTTTTTTTTATCTTCACGCCTGTATTCCCCGAAGAGGTAGGCAGAGGAATGCAGAACACTCCCACGTCTCACCGTTTACGTTTTACATCCCACTATGGAATAGGTGGTGAGCCTATCGCCATGTATCGGCCACATATCCAGACTCCAAACCTTATTTAATTTTAGATTTTTTAGAATTGTTTTCTAGAAAATGTTCTAGTAATTTTCTAAATCAGAAAATTTCTAAATTAGAGAAATTCTTTTTTATAGTGTTCGACACGGGAATCGAACCCAGGACCTCCCGATCTGCAGTCCCACTTGCAACCACACGACTAAGGATGCAGTCCATTATGACTATTAAATTTTGTATAAACACTAATGATATCAATATAAGAAAATAGTAGCATCAACATCCTCTCAGACTGTGATCTTAATGCTTCTCGTTTTTAGACAAGACAGTGAGACAATAAAAGGTCCAATGTTAGTGAATAAAGTAAGACTCGGATAAATGCTAATGTATGGTCATTCTCATTAAAATTACTGTTAGCATATTGATGGGCCCTTAGAACAAAGTCATGTATTAAAAATTACCAATTTACTGTAGTAGAGTAGGAAGCGTAGAAGTTTTGTCGAGTGGAGAAAATGTTCAATTGAGTATTTCATAAAGTAAAAGATTAATAAATAAAAAAAATATAGTGCCATGTAGCTTTTAGCATGTACAATACAAATAAGTAATAAAATAGATTTCGTCTAATTTTGCTATACAATTTTGTTCTTGGGTCCCGTCGATACATTAATTGCTGAAATCATATTTGTATAACAAATTTGTTTCTATTTAATGCACATTGGCATTCACAATAATGGCTGAAGGGCATATTAATTGTGTATATCAGCTATTTAAATTTATTATTACATTGTTATAAAAAACTGAATAGTGTTATAAAAGTGATGATATTTCATAATGTTTTATAATTCAATGATCTGTCAGTGAAAAAGTTTATCTTTAACAAACGATAATTGTAAACGATATTCCATTTAGGGCTTAAACATAGATGTTTAACATTAAATATGGTGTTTACAAATAGTGGATCCACTATTGGGTTGAACCCCAGATCAGATTGGATTTTTATCAAACTGAAACTCCTCATAGTGACTCTGAGTTTGGATTTGTGCTTGGTGTACGGCGTTAGGCTCACCCTCTATTTTATATTGGATCTTACATAGCTGGTAAAACATGGGAATGTACTACACTACAAACCTCAGCCCTGCTTTTTGGGGGATTGTAGGTGTGATGTCACATTTAAGGTTTAATAGGCAGATTGATTTTAAAATAAAACTACATGATGCATGAACATTTTATTTACAGTACGAGCATTGGAAAAGGCACGAGCTACAGGTAATTACATGGATGCACACGAATTAGGGCTCGGCATTAAATCTGAAGGCAGTTCACACGACACAGATAGCTCAGACGGAGAAGGCACTACAAGACGAGTGAAGAAGCTCAAAATAAACGCAGTTAATGTGTAGTTTATAAATTTTAAACCATCTATCCTGAAACAATCCATTGCTAATGATATAAAAAAAATATTCTGCTCGGTAAATGATAATGTCGTTGAAGAAGAAATCTTACGTAAGGCATAATATTCGAGGGCAAAAAACATGAAATATATTTTCATATAGTTGTAATTAAAATGAAATAAAAAAAAAATTAGTGAATGAAAAAGCTTTAAGATAATTTTTAAATAGCACCTATGGTGTCCTGATGGTGTACTGTTATTGATTCAACCACTGAAGTTCCTTTGGTTGGTTGGTGTTGGGTGCATTAAAAATTGTCGAACAAGGCTCTCCTTGTTCTACAATTTTTTAAACAAATACCGTTGTAATCGATTGTTTCAGGTGCTTGTTAGGCGTAGATCGGGGACAATTCCATTTCAGCACTGATTAACCAATGAACAATTTTTTTAAAATATAAACACCAAAGCAATAAACGGGCAATGCAATGCATATCTATACATGCTGTTAATGGAATGTGTCTGTCATTGTTTAATGATGTCAGTGATAATATTTACAATATTGTAAAATGAATCTTTTTAAAACTGGATATTTTCATCGCTGACTATAAATTCATCATAATCAACAAACTATTTTATGATTGCATCGTCGGCCACTGTCCTCATTCTTATTCCGGAATGAGAAGGGAGATTTGTGGAGGGGAATTCTGATTTACTATTACCTGATACTTGTGGTCGGGTGATAGAATTGTTTTGCATGAATATTACAACAGTGCGAGGATCAGTATAGGTAATTTAATAATAATTAGGTTTCTAAATACGGCATGAAAGATAAAGGAAGCACTATTGACACAATTTGTGTTTCTTGACTTGTATAATTGAATTGTAAGAACAAATAATGAGGTATATATGTGATATTTCAAATAGGATTTATTTAATACGCTATGAAATTTTGTTCTGCCTTCCAACAACACTCCCAGTATCTCGTTAAGGTCTGGAATGAGGAAGATCTAAACATTTAGAAACAAAAAAATGTTTGACTATGTCGACAAGGTTTATTAATGACAATCTTTCAAGTCACATGTAATTCTAATTTTGTGTGCATGCTTCAATTTTCTACAATATTAGATTAAATACCATGTGATTCGAAAGGCCTCTTATATGCTGCAGGCATATAATTGTTACCATTAAAAGACCTTGTAATTGGTAGGCTCTTAATCCTGTTGTATGTTTAATGAAATAAATCCAAATAGTACATAATGCATTATTGAATTACATTTTAGAACCTGTGTGAGAAATAATAAAGTATTACACACTATAGTTTATATTTCTTGGAAATATTTGTTATTAAATAGGAGCTGTTGAGAATATCCAAAATAGGGGGTTCTAGGCGTAAGATTAGTCTTCTTGGAACAGTTGTTTTAATGTTTTTTTTTTTATTTAACGGTAACATTCCGGAAGTTGATAATGTTAAAGTCACGCTATTTTTTAATAATAATACCGTTTTAGTTATAGTTCCTTTGGTACCCTAACATAATGATTGCATTAAAAATGTATTTTTTAAGATGATACTATAAGAAACTGTAATTTTGTATAACGGTTTGAAATAAATAAATCAATTTAATGTTATTTATTTTCTGACACAGAAAAGAGTTTGATTTTGATTGTTTATTTGTTCTAGAAGACTAAAGAATTTAATGGAATAATAAATAATCCGTTAATTTTTATCTGTCATTTTATTTTAAATATTTTATAAATAAAGTAAAGTAACATATTTAGTAATGAATGTTAAAGAAGCTTGACAGGTCTGTATGGATGGAGATGTTTGGTACTTTCTGCCTACCCTGTAAACGATTTGGCGTGGAGATATGTCAATAATTGTTATGGTACTAATTGTAACCACAGTAAAGAAAGATCTTGATGAGAAGTTAGCAATATAACAACTCCTTTTTTGAAAAACATGGAAACTCCATCTAAAAGTACGTTAACAGATTCCTAAGAATGCAAAGCTTTTATTAATACAGTTAGGTACATTTTACAGTTCTTAAACCCCCAATGAAATTCATATCAAGTTAAAGTTTATAACATGGAAATCATAAAGGTAAAAACAATATTTATTTTAATAGGCTGATAGTAATTTAAACAATACAGATTAAATATCGTGAAATTTGTGGAAGTAACAGCGTTAAAACTATATTCTCGTAGGGATAAGCAGAGGATTCACGATACACGATTCACTTGTTATAACTCACCTGGCATGGATCTGGATTCGATATACTTACGTAAAAAAATAGTAGCTTTAATAATACTTGGTAAAAAGAGTATACTATTAAACAGTACTCCAATATGCGGTGAATCTTTCGACAATTATGCAGGAATGGTGAACTTTCAATTCAAAATACAACTAAAGCAGTTTTACGCCAAAAATGAATGTACATATTTTTACAATACATGTATTTCAGTTCGACATTTATGTGGGTAGGTAGGTAAGTACAAACGTAATACGTTATCCGTGTTATCCGATCTAAGCTGCCGGATTGACCTGAATATTTCTCAGCGCTGTATTTTTCTCACTCCTTTTGATATCGTATTTGGACAGTGCTGTATTTTGCTTCGGATATAATCGGATTTTGCTGAATTGTAGATACAGAAAGGTTTGCTTGTTTATACGAGGTACATAAGTGTTATTAATTTATAATGAGAACTATTACATGCACAGAAATTATACGTTCGTTTTCATGAGGCAATAAAACTTTATTACATATGAATATGTTTTAAAAATGGCAAGTTGTAGACGTAGAGATTCGAATTGTAGAAAATGGAATAAAATACATTTTATTTTAACGTCGTTTATTTCATTAAACCTACTATTTCATAATCATTGTTATAATAATTCATTCCAAATACAATTTTCTTAACATCTAAGATAGTACTCCGCGGACCTGAAATAAAATACAAAGTTTATTCATCCGTTCTTCTGTACTAAGCATTTATGATTATGATCATGATTGAATATGATTTCAAACAAAAGAAGCCAATATCACGCCTGTAATTCTCGGAGGAAAAGGCAAATAGTAATACATATTCCAATAGATTTAATTATAAACTTAATTACTGAGGTATTTGCAATTCTATTGAAGTTCAAGCTCAGTTTTCAAGCTTAATGTTAGTATAGCCGTGATTCATCAATTCAATATATTGATTTAATTTGTTGTGAATTTTCATTTTAACGAGCTGCTAAGTTGTTATGTCGCCGAGGTGAGGAGTTATATGTAATCATCAATGAGACATACGTATGTATAATTACGAGTATGTTTTGTTTTTACCTGAACTGGTCCTTGTTCACAAGTTATTTCACCGATAGAGGAAAGCAGCCCTCACCTACCTTTAAAAAAGTAAAAGCAGTAAATAAATAAAATATAGTAAATCATTTAACATCACGCCTGTAATCCCTGAAGAGGTAGGCAGAGGTGTGTAGTACACTCACACGTGTCACCAGTTACGTTGGCTTCCCACTATGGAATATACGGTGAGTCTATTGCCCTGCACTGGGCACACAGCCAGACTGCGAGCCAATTCTTGAGAATCTAAGTTAGAAAAATCTAGTCATGCTCCACTCGAGATTTGAACCCACGACCTCTTAACCGGCAATGTTAAAATAAAGTATCAATCATATTTAACATTACAATAGAATGTTTTAATTTTAATAAATGGTATTTAAGCTTTCGCTTGTGTACAAAGTTTTTTTTTATTTTGAATTTCGAACAGTACGCAACTACATGGGGAACGGTTGTGTTTGCACTAAATAGTCTTTATAAATATTGATTTCGTACGGTTTTCACTACCAGTTATATTGCAGCCGAACGACACAAATGTGTCAAATTTAAATACAATCACTTATATTTGACGAATCTTTGCTATGTATAATTAATATATTACATAATGACTCACTATTATCTCTATTGTTGGACCGGAATTTTAAAGGTTCGAACGTCTTCTGATCTCCAACGCCAGACTCTTCGTACGAATCGAGTTCCTTCTCCTGTCTGATGGCTCTCCTTGAATTGTGCGTTCTGTGAGATTCCATTTCTGTCTCATGTCGACATATGTTTTCTTTCTCTACTTCGTTCACAGATCTCCAGCCGAGGCGTTGTTCCAATTCCTCAACTGAAATGATAAATATTGGGATAAAATCCCCCCAATATGTGGTTTATTGTTCGCTATGTGTTTGGTGGTGGCAGATCGCGGTATTACGCGGCTGCAGGGCCTGGCCTGGCCTGCCAACAGCATGCCCGGCCTGGGTTTAATGAACAAATACACTTCGGGGCAGACCTATGTTCAGCAGTGGACTTAGGCTGATGATGATGATGCTGATGATTATGGTGATGTTGATGATAAAACAGATTTTCGCGACTAATACAAGTTTAGCGACTAATACTAATGTTTCTGAATATTCGTACCTAAAGTATCTATATGTATATGTATATATTTATATGTAGTTTATCAGTCGCCTGCTGGCTTCGGCGTACTTTGTGAAGATGTCTCCAAATGAACTTGATAAGAAATCTACCTAGTTTAACTATTTTATTGTTCCTTACTTTTTAATATTATATTGTAGTCGTAGGCTTACTCACTTTGTTGCATTAAGTTGTCGTTACATCGCCGTAGCTGCTGTATGTCGTCGGCGGCAGGGTCGCGAGCCGCTCGCTCTAGCCGCGCGATCACGGTGGCCAGCAACTCCGTGTTGCTGATCTGAAACAGATTCAAATAATCGGTTAGATAGCCGACTTATGTCATAGATTGTGTGAAATATCGCTTAATTAATATTATTTCTTTAGATTTGACATAAATAAATCCTTTATATGCTCCCGTTAGCCAAGTTTTTTCCCAGAATGACGGTTAAGGCCAGATTTACGAGTATGCTAATATTGACGCAATAGTGCAGAAATATTCGTAAAATATCATTTTTGTCACCAAATACGAAATATCTCTAATATTACAGACTTGAACAAAATTGTATTTTTTTATATTTCTCACTCTATTCACATACACATGACATTTACATTTTCTCTAGTACAACTTTTGAAACATTTAATATTTTATATACATAATTACGTAATCGTATTGTTTCCTACGCAATTGTACACACTAGGTTGGCATTACCAAACAAATTGTATATCAATGGGTTTACTGGAAGATATTTCAATGTGGAATGTGGGCCCTTGTACAATGTTCTTGGTCAATTCCCTGTAGTATTTCTGTGTGTACATAAATAACTAAATAAATAAACAGTTACGTTGACACTGCAACCGGCCGCCTCCGAGAGCCGCGTCATCGCCTCCGAAGTCTCGCTGCGTCGTTGTCTTTCGTACTGAGCGTTGCGTGCCCGTCTCTCGGTCTATTGTAACAAAACAATATTTACATTATATTTACATTATATACGAAAATGAAATTTTGTTCCGAATTCAAAATATTGATGGTTGAATTGGTATGAATATTTAGGTAAAAAATAAAATAAATGTACTATAGGTTAATGCTGATTATTATTGTTATATTATCACGTTAACTCCCTTAAAGGGTAGGCAGGGATATATAGTAACAAACATCGTTTACCGAACATATACACTCACGCTGATTCAGGAAAGTTTATTAAAATTTTTAATAATAGCTACGAGTACGTCTTGTTTTTGTGAGATTACTTACGAGGGAAAGCGGTATTCTGTTTTTGCCAACAGGTCGCCCGCGCCGCCTGTGTGATGCATCCCTAGGTTCCTGATAACAACACAATAATTAGTACTATTTTAGCATGAAAAATTCCTCACGGGGTAGGCAGAGAATAATAATAAAATGTAGGTACCAACAGAAAAAATTACATTGATATTACACACACCGGTTTAAATATTTTTACTATAAAGCAATACTTTTGTATCGATTTCATGTAGGTTGTGTGAATGTTGTTAATAAAATAGTCTATATTGGCGATGAGACGTTTAATAAATTGAATTTAGACATTTTAATTCTATCTACGTTTTTAGACTATGTTTATTAAACTAAAGAGTATGTTTAATGTCAGATTGACTGCACGATAATTTGCTAATATATTCTAGATTTATAAATATATCAATGAATTTTAATTGTATGCTGCCTTTGCAGGAACATACACAGGTCACAATTAATTATTACTTGTTTCGATAATATTAAACTTATAAATAAAATGTATATTATAATAATATATTCATACCTGTTTCGCCATTTCTGTTCTTGTAGTGGAACACAATAAAAATCTTAGTCACTAAAACACAACACTAATTATTTATTAAAAGAATAAAATAATATTTGCCGTAAAACGTACGTAACTACGTCATATAGTATATGGTTATATGCTACCCCCCACGTTCACAGTGTTAACAGTACGATAGCAAATTTAAAGTAATGTTAAGATTGAATACATTTTGTTTTTAACTATAATATTGCATCCCTCCATCTTTGTTTTAGGGTGCTTAATGAGCGAAGCGTTTCTTATCTTATCTTACGTCAACAATAGCGCTTATTACCTGTTAAAGTCGGTTTGGGGCAGAAAAACATTCAACATAATTACTATTATTACTTACTATTTTATTTGAAGCTTTTGTATGGAGTTGTGCGTTCTTGTTGATTTGGTTTTGCGAAGTTTGAATTGTTTTAACAAGCTCACAAACTCGCGCGGCTCACAAGTTTTTATTAATTTTAATTTAATACCGTCTATTTGCGAAGTATTAAATAGTTATACGTAGTGGTTTTATCTAGTTATTATTTACGTACCGCAATTAATGACGTGTTTGGAGTGAGCGATGAATGTTAAAGAAGCACGTCAGGGTAGATAAGTAACAATAAAAAACAAAGGTATTGTTTAATATATTTTGGTTTTTGAACAACTTTCGACCTTTTTACCTTAACAGCTTCGTTGTCTCTGCTCAATTTGGGGAATAAAATGTAGATTCCAGCCATTTACAATAATAGGTAAAGGCAGAATATACTTAAATACTATTATAATAATAATAATAAAACTTAATTTGCCATTTACAATAGGTAACACTAAAATATAGTACAGTAATAGGTCATGAGTAAAAGGAAGCAACTCAGCCGGTGCTAACTCTGGTTTGGTATCCCGAGTAGCGCCGATTTTCAGGTGACCCCTTTATGCTTCTGGTGTTATGCGGGTTTGTTGCTATTAATATACGATCTAAATGTCTATAAATTAATACTAAATGTTGATAATTTAATAATTGGCTATTAATACACTTTTACTCCTACTAAACATTCTTAATTTGCGTTTTAGTAAAGTACATAGTCTGTCAGTTACAGGCCGTTCCATCCATCCATCCATATCGACCCTTCTGTCGTTCCACTGTTGGAACATGGGTCTCC
>DWEJ01001093.1:0-13936 GCA_018245835.1 Mysoria sejanus stolli
AGTGGGACTTAAACGTGACCGGTGAATCGCAGGAATGTTCTGCATTCCTCTGCCTACCCTCTCGGGGATTACAGGCGTGAAGTTACGTTTAGAATTATATTACTTTCGATCGGTTCCATCTACGATATTACAACCTATACAATAACGTCCGATTCTGCTTAAAATAAATTAAGACGGATCCTTTAAAAACATTTTAAACTCACCTATCAGAGACCCATCCAAAAGTTGATACTCCAACCAACAAGCCAAACATCAAAACTGATTGTGTGAAACTCGCTAACCAGGCTTTTTCACAAATCAATTCAAAATCTTCTATAATCGTCTTCCCTACGACGCTCGAATAGTTGTACTTTAAGCAATTTGCATAACAAGTAGAATTTTCCACTTCGATAGTCAGGTTATCAGGGAATTCAACACATTTGAATTCAGTGACAGGTGTCAGAAACACTATGGACATCATGTTCCATAGCGCGATAGCTCTAGTCAATGTAACTGCTACAGAAACAATCCCCTGCCATAAACCGAATGCACCGATTGTCTTCACTAAATAATCATCTTCATCGTCGTATCTTTCCACATGGTTGTCTAGTATCACATTTATATTTAGGCCTATATCAGTTCCAATCGCGTCCAGGCTAATTTTTCTTAAAATTTCACTTTTCATTTTCCTTATTGCGGTACTACAATGTTACTCGTGTCTCTTGTGCGAACGTATTGGCAAAACTGAAAACACCCACTTGTGTGTTTAAATATATCACAAAATAGTGACTTTGTATTGTTCACATTCCGAGCGACATGCATGGTTAATAAGAACACAATATCCATGAAAAATATTTAGGCAAACCGCATTCAAACATAATACGACCTCTCATTCAAATGAATGTGTTTTCTTTGTCTGTAGCTCAACGTTAAGTACATTTTACGTACATATGATTACAATTTAACATTTTTTTTTTAAATTAATGGTGAACTGCATATTAGTTAAAGTCTGTATAAAATTTTCAATCCTTGTCCATATTAGACATTATTAACATTATGGTCATGATCATCTCAACCATTATCATCATACTCATCATCATTACCATCATCGCCACCACCATAATTAACCCTTTTTATTGACCCGCTATTGAACTTAAGTGTCTTTCCGAATGTTATCATACTGAGAGTGTAACCTACATGTATGAAGTAACAAATGACTTTAAAAGCAATATATATTTTTTATATTTATGCATCTACTCGTATAGACATGTGGACGAACACATCTAAATATAATAAATACATACATATACAATCGCTACGCTGTTGTTTAACAGCTGTGTTAATGATAAGTAACCTGTATGTAACCATATGTAATCGCATCCTTGAAATTCTAGCAAACAAACATTTAACTAACTAAATAATACTATTTAACAAACTAAATAACATATACAAATCTTTAAATTATTTACACGGTTATTTTAGTAACAATATATTTGCGAATTTTGAATTAAACGCTGACAAGGAGGTTGATATGAAATAAAATATCAAGGTGCTTTTCACTCTATTTAAACGAAAGATAATAATATATGTATGTTCACATGGATTTCATTTGATTGTAAATACTCGTATATAAAGACCCGTTCACAAAAAAACAGTCTGTGGTATATTTTATTAATGAGATACATCCGAGCATCCGCATTCGTAGTCGTTTTCAATTTAAATGTAAGTGTAATTTGTAATTTCGTACCATATTCAGGCAGCCGATAATTTTCAACGGTACGCCTTAAAGCTTCCGATACGATCACGACGCTGACAACGATCTCCGATTGAAAAACTCGACATCACTTGGAATTTGTACTGGATTTGTATATGAGTAGATATGTATATTATGACTGCCTCATTGGTCGTGTTGGTTGCTCGGAGTCTAGATACGAACTCGGTGTATAGCGACAGACTTACCACCTATTTCATAATATGCCGTTAACGTAACTGGTGAAAATTGGGAGCGTCTACGCTCTTCTGCCTACGTCTTTGTGTATTAAAGGCGTGATGTTATGTTTTTTCTTATCTTGTTTATTCCTTATAAAATAAACAAGATAAATCAAGAAGAGAGTGTATCGACCCGGCACGCGCGGATGTAGTTTTAACTCTGCGTTATCATTTCATCTATGACGATACAATACTCTGTTGATACATACAATTAGATCCAAATATTATAATGCATAATGCTTCCAACTTAATAAAGTACATGCTTATTAGTTACATCGTGTCGTGATGCCCAAATCTCCGCATTTCGCCCCAGTGCCGTGTGCACGACAGGCACTGAAATAGCCCTGTTGCTGCGCACTCTGTAATTTGTAGCACTTTCGGCTCCCAATCAGGTAAACGGGCGCTGTGTCTTTTTGTTGGCCAGTAATGGACAATGATTGCCTCTGATTGATTCGTGGTGATTCGTTGATGTGTTTTGGGTTAACGTAGTTGATAATTGTATTGATTATTACACTATTTGCACAGTGAGGAATGTCTATATAACTATTTAATGTGCCATCGGTGGCCTAAGAATATTGTCGTAGAGTTAACTCTAGGTGATGGTGAAAACGTGTGGCAGGTGCTCACATCAATCCACTAGTATAATACACATATATACATACGTATGTACATACATAAGTATACTATATGATTATACCTAAAAGAATCCCTGGAACGCCCTCTTAGGATGAGTATAAGAAATTGAGTGAGCAATATAAGTGGCGTTATGCAACCATCGTTCAGTTCTGACGGACGAGACTCAAATCATGATAATGGGCAGTTACGGTAGCCCGGGGGCTCCATAAATCCACAGGCATCCACTCCGAACTACTTAATTCTGGTCATTATATCGCGTGGTGCAGAATCTGTTTCAAAACTGCCTGTTTCCATCAAAAAACTAAAACCACGTATAATAAGAGAATAGTATTTACGATGAATATATGTACATGTTATTAAAAATTGAGAAACAGACATAATAAGGAACGAAATATAATATCGCAAAAAAAACCAAATATTTTCCTAGCCTTCAATTGCAGTCAATATTTTTCAACGCTTACGTTAATTACCTACTGTATAGTATTATATGATCTAAACGATTTATGACTAAAATGTATGACCTCATCTCTTTTCAAGACCAAAATATTGCAAAACACAAAAGTCCATTCACACAACAAAATAAATAAATATACTATAGGAGGTTAAACGACTTTCATAATATATTTCTTCTTTTTATTATCGTTACTAAGCCCTTTCATTTTTTACGTCATTCTTAAATGAATGAAATGCAAAGTAGATCACTTATTTATCTTAATCATTTGCAAATAAACCTCATAAGACTAGCCACTGAAAAAGAACATCTTTTTAATAAAAGTAACATACCCGAACCCAGTACCAACGCTTAAATGAGCCTGGTGCATGGAAACGAAATCTTGTTTGTAATAGACTATTACAAAAGAAATAATATATCTACGATAAGCTGGGCTAATAGTTGTCACGGAATAGTAAAATAGGCGCAAGATTCAACATCTTTAGCTAATATCCCTGCACAACTTGATATTCTCCAAAAGCAGGTCACTAGGCTCTATCTTCAGCTCGTCGTATTCAACCGCTGCCCCGCAATTTGTGTTTGCGGTCTTTCCACTAACTGATACACGATTAGACTGTGCTAGCCATGTCACTGTATCTACTTTCGCTATTAGGCAGCAG
The DNA here is from genome assembly GCA_018245835.1 of Mysoria sejanus stolli. NCBI lineage: Eukaryota > Metazoa > Arthropoda > Insecta > Lepidoptera > Hesperiidae > Mysarbia > Mysarbia sejanus. Next base: position 3,715 of record DWEJ01001093.1, read on the forward strand.
TATTTGCCGAAGACGTTATCCAGTTCGAAGGAATAACTTAATCCACAAGGGAGCAATATGTACGTGTCCAATCCCGAGTAAAATTTGAATTGTATTAAGAACAGAATGCGGTTAGCATCCCACCAGCTAACGGGGATAGAGATTCACTACTTTTACATATTTATATCGTATATTGCAATTACGTAAAAACTACCATAAAGTAAAACGTAAATTACAATTGTATTATATTTAATTATAATACAACTAGGTGTACAACTAGGTGGAGTCAGTGTGTCACAAAGTATTTCCCGCGTAAATACCGACCGAAAAGAAAAAATTAAACACTTCGACAAAAAAAATGAGCAGGCGAGCTAGGGGTGAGAGCCGAGGGACGGAACGCGGATGCCAGCCCGGCATATTCTACATACGTATACTTGATATTTTGGACAATTCACAGAATATCTTTATAAATTGTAGCCTATGTGTAATTATGATGTATGAGCTATATTATTGTAAAGTTTCATAAAAATCCATTCAGTAGTTTTTACGTGAAAGAGTAACAAACATCCATCCATACTCACAAACTTTCGCGTTTATAATTTATAATATTAAATAGGATAAGATAGGATTACTTTTAAAGAGCGGCGGCGTTATATTTCAAGCTAGTAAGCTAGCAAGACAATAATTAACCCTGTTTTTAATATGCGACGTTCCGTCTATATTGAGAATTTCATTAAATGTACGTAAATGATAATTCCACGTTGTTTCAAGAAGTTCAGATGAGAATTTTGTAATCAAACATTACAGTAGAGAGACTTAATATTATAGATTTAAACAGGACAAGCCCTTATATGGAACACCACCGACCTTCCTAATTCTGGCAATATCACAAACATTTACACGGACAAAAGAAGACTATAATAAGTAAAGCAAGAAAAATCCTTCATTAATTAGATGTAAAGTGGCGCCATTTTATTTCATCACGCTACGACATCCTCAATAGTACATAACAATATAACCGAACGCTCGAAAAGTGATCAGCCCGCATGTAGCTGCATAGCCCAATCGATACGTGGCCGTTGTAATTTTATTCAGAACACGCCTAGAGGAATATTCGTGAATTCGTCACCGTGATTGTCGGTGTATCAGAAATAAGTTATTGTCATGCAAACCGAACCGGCGCCAGTTCGAATTTAACATTCGATAAGATCAAGCGAGATGCACGACGAAATGGGTTCGAGTAACTATATCTAATTAATATGTATCTATAGGAATTGAAGTACAGTTCCGTATGTACATACGTCATTAAAAACGATTGTGCGATGCGTTTATAACCGAAATAATAAAACAATTAGCTATTTGTAACATAAAACCTTGGAGGATATCCTCGGAGGGTAGGCACAGGAGTGTATCACGATCCCAAGATGCACCAATTATAATATACGCCCTATAAAATACAGTGTGCCTATTACTACGCATCGATCACAAAACCAACGCATAGATCGAACTCAAGACCTTTCGATCAGCAGTGCCGCTTCAAACGTATAGTGTGATATTGTTAGCTAATTATTCTGTATATTTTCTATTATAATTTTGTACGCGCCAGCAATAGAAGAATAGATCTTTTACCATTTACCTTTCCCACCGTATTGGTATATGTGTATTTTGCAGGTGAATAAATTGCCACGTAATATTTTATAACATAAATTGTTATGGTTATAACTATTAATATACGTATTTATGTTGTACATCAATTGCTTCTTTAAGGCGGCTTTCGCCTATGCTATACTCTCCCGACGACATATTCATTTAGTGGTCGCTAACAAAAACTTAAAATAATACAATCGTACTACTAAAAAATACTGAGAATTAATGTATACACTAACAACTCGAGAGGCTCATATCAGCACGAAATGTATTTCAAATGTAGGTGTGAAATTAAATAATACAAATAAAAACACTACATACTAGCGAGCCGGGGCTCATGCGAATTTCTCATCGAGCTTGTACTACACCCTATTATAATTTCCGAGGGGTCGCTCATTAGTCAATCTATCAAATGATATCGCGTGCGTCGAGGAATGCGAGCCCACAAGCCAACATTACACTCTCTTACGATGTTTTATAATTCTTAATTCCGACGCACGATACTTATTTTGTTTGATGTCAAAAAAAAAAATAAGTTCATTGCCTTATCACAAACAAATCTTTTGTATACATCACTTACATATTCCAAGGGCTTGATTAATTTGGTTTTTTTTTTAAATATTTACTTCCGCATAGACACGCATAGTGAATCGTTCGACATCTGCTGTGATTGACGCAAACACTATGAAATAATACTTATTATACAACGTATCATTTTAATACATTACACGAATCGTATTTACCGCAGAGAACAACATTATTCTCCGTGCTATCAGAATTTATTGATGTTTAAATGTTAATGACACGTGATAAAAGTATGAGAGAGGTGTGCTCAATCACACTATGCACATATTTATTAAGCATGGTACATTGCGCTCCTTAATTAACGGCTGTGTAGTATATGATAACTTCAGTATCACTCGATGTATTAGGACGAATTCAGAGCAACGTGCTTACTGAATGGATTGTTGGTGTCAACTAAAATAAACCCATCTTTTTAAAACAACGCTTACTGGTTTCTTAGGAGTATAATTATTACGTGTCTTTTACAGACTAAATCGTTTTCATATAATATTGGTATATTCGATGAAGGATTACCTTCATCGATTAACAAAACAAATAAAGTAAAATAAAACTTGCAAATGTACAGTATTTTTCCGTAAATCTGTTGCAGTCCACGGCTGGACACAGCCCTCCCCCGAGATGTCACGCTCACCATCCCCACGCTGGGCATGCAGGTTGGCGAGTATATTTATACATATGTATTCTATATCAAAGACGTAGGTAAGGAAAAAAATTGTTCGCAAAGCATTCACCGGAATTATGAACAATTCTAAATGAGTTCATCTTGGCTCGCAGTGATTAATGATTACTACTTACTAATGTCACTTACTCAAATATTGCAACTACAATTCTTATGCAGCTTTTGTAAGAAAAAATTTCATTTGCAGTATCTACAAAAATCAACCGATTAGAGCTCGAGTGATTAAAAAATTTGTGTCAACTAGGAATATTATTATTTCAGTTCAGTGCCGAGAAATACAGCACAGTATTTCAATTTCACAGCGCCAGCGGCATAAAATAAAGTGAAAACTGGAACACGTAGTGGAATTACTCGTATTTACTTTGCGACTGCTGACCAATCAAACACTTCGGGTGCACGAAGCGGGCATCGATGTGATGGTACAAAAACATCGACTGATTTCGCTGACAGCGTCGCGCACCGAACAAATTATAGTTTTCAGCTCGCACACCATAATGTCACCACCCACAATGAACTTTAAGGCAAGCTACGTGTTTACTTTAACGGCCACGCATGCCGAAACACCTTCATTAACCATGCTTTTTATAGGCAAACACAATTTTGAAAATGGAAAAGCATTCATTTCGCATTGCATCAATTCCTTTCAATAGCCGGCAAACAATTCAATAACATTCTTAATTTATATTCATCGAGTCACTGCGCTTAGTAATATATGGTACCGTAGGCAGATTGATATCAATGAAAAGTCGCATAGCCAATGAAGAATGTTATGTAAAGCTGAACGATGCACGCCTCACGTGGCCGCCTCGAACAATGGCATTTGAACCATGGCGTTTTAAACAGCGAGCATAACTTAGATATTTTCCGTTCATATTTGCTTTGAATGAACGGAGATTCGAGAAAATTGAAATGTTTAAGCGAACGGAATACCATTGCAGTCGTTCCTCGTGGTGCAGAAGACAAACGCTTATAGGTCAAATGCAAATCCAAGTCGCTTGTTGCGTGTCTCGTTATTTAAGAAGTAGCCTCTTGTCGCTGAGCGCACGAGAACAAATTGAAACCGTCATAATGCTGGATTTGAATATTAATAAACGCGAATGATTCCCCTTAATGCTTTACCATTCGTCCAGTGGCTCACAAAGTATGTGCATTTCCATACCAATAAGATAACCCCGGCTACTTGCTCGATAAATATCGACCATGCCAACTAGCATGGATGAAGTATTTATTATTACCAAATGTCAGCATACGCATTTACTTATTTAAAAAGCTGTAGTTAATTGAGAGATAGACTAATAATTTATTTATAGCGAAGGGAAAGTTTGAGAAACGTGGGTCTCGTGCGTGCTTACGCTCTTGCGTGACATGTAGTCATCTAATGAATAATAAACAGCACAGTGACGACTACTCATTCATATCCATCCAGAAAAGGCTATATTCCTTTCTACATAAAACGCTTGGATGTCATTCAATTGCTCACAATATTGGCATCGGTTTCTATAAATTTCACCGGGTCCCTCTGCGAGCAAATCCAAAAAAAATGTAAGCATCGGTTTCATTTTTTGTGGACAGACAAATATGTAATAAATTTTTGAACAATATACGTCACGCGCGAACATATAATGCAACCAGTTTTTCTTTTACAACGGAAAACACTTCGCGTGATATCGTAAAAACAATTATTTTAATTACTTTCATTGTACGTATGGAGGGTCGTTAGCATTTCGGCGGAAGGTTCATTTTATAAGTTCAGTAGTTTTCAAAACATAACGTGGTCGCCTATCGACCGTCTTGTATTTTAGACGGCGATAACGGCTCGTCCGGTACCTCACTAATTACTTTCAAAACTATTCAATACACAGATGTACCTACAAATATAGAGGTCATAATTACTTGCTCACCTGAAAATCAATAAGAGCGAGCCGCGCTCACTTGGCACATACATAATAAATGAAGTCTGTAATCGAGCTTTGGGCGATTTCCGATCAGGAACACATTTAACGGGGAATAGTTTTTTCTTGTTCTTGAAATCGATGCCAGCCGAATAATAAAGCGGCACGCCAAGGGACAAACGCTCCGTATGGTTCAGATGCGTGTTCATTTGTGGGAATTCGCGAGCGCCTTGCGACTACAATGACTATATGAACGATATTAATATTAATTTAGTAGTGGCGAGTTGGTCGTCCCGCGTCGCTTGCTTATTTCGTATGAATCGTTCGTCCTGCGTTCGGTAGGAACAGAGCTTAAGACGCGGTCGCGGCTTCCGTTTTCATTCTTCAAAATCATCGGCCATGACGTGATTTGCCATTGTCGCCGGCACCGGTCGTTACTACGTGAATTGTTTAAAAACATCTTTATAAATCGCCATGTACCTATATTTTACTTTCAACTTGCTTCACCACATTTAATATGATATAATTATTAACGTGACGACATTTTCTTCGCTACACTATGCGCTTCAAATTAAATATTCTGAAAACGTTTTCTAACGCATCGCATATATGCGAGTACCTTATATAACTTTTATAAATAATAAAACTGATATTCATAAATTGTGAAAACTGAGGTATTTATTGTTTTATTTTACGTAAACAGTGGATATAAAGAAATTTTTTTCCTCCACAGAAAATATTCAAATATGTATATATGTACCTATATATTATATAGGTACCTATCAATGTGAAGGAACATAAATTTTCAGACTTGTTTGGATAAATTTTATTATATCGTATGACAAGACACGTCTAAGTCAATTATAACATTTATTATGTACTATAAGTTTTTAATATAAAAAATATATACAACCTTGTTTTGTTGAGAGTATCATATACATAATATGCATATAGTGTATAGGGCTACCAACCGCAATATCCGAAAATAATTATGAGTAACTGCACAATTTTTTCGCTAAAGCGAAAAACTGCATGTCAAAAGCACCGAACAACGCTAGGCATTGTCATCAGCTACGTGCAGAATAGTTTACTTGCATACCTGTACGTGTTAAAGTTTAGCGCGAGACAGAAACCGCATGAGTTAACGGAACTTCGAAACGACAAGTACGGCGCAAGACAATCTTCAGCAGTAGGGTACATGATACCGTGGCAACAAACGAATCGTTATTTGGATGTGCCGATATGAGTCTGAACTATATACATACATCGACGGATTAAGTTGGAGTTAAGAGTTTGCACATAAATTTTTTGAAAGCTTGAAGAATTGACAAAATTATACATATTAGAACATTATACACGTAAGATAATATATTTGTCTCGTTGGTCGTGTTGGTTACAAGTGTGACTGCCAATCGGAAGGTCTCGGGTTCGATTCCCGGCTCGAGCACTACAATTTTTTTCTAATTTAGACTTTCTAGTGGTGGTGTATGGCAACAGGCTCACCACCTTTTCCATAGTGGGACGTAAACGTAACTAGTGAAACGTGGGGGTGTTCGCATCCCTCTGTCTACCTCTTCGGGGATTACAAGCGTGCAGTTACGGTTTTTTTAGTTATACTATTATTATAGTTATACTATTATAACTATAATAAAGTCCCAGTAGTTGCAAGGAGACTGAAATTATGCCCGTTGTATGGTAACTGATTCCCTATTCCATGTTATATACCATAACTGGTGGACCTAGGACCTATACTCCACCTTATAAGTCTCGATACTGAAATACAATATCATCATCTTTAGCGGCCTGTTTAAATCTATCCAACAACGTAGACTCCATCACGGCAATGTTCAGACAACTTCGCTACGGTAACAACGGAATCCTTGAATATCTCAAACGTCGACCGATTCTCATTTGTGCCTCCTGATCTATCCTTTTTTAGGCTATCTTGTCCTGCTCAAAAAGATAAAAGATACAGGTTTTCATAACTACTCACAAAACGCGTTTAGAAACGGCTATTACTGCTATATCGAGAGGTCCTTAAAGGGATTAAAGCACTAACCAAAAGAGGTTTAGTCACAGGTGAAAACAGACGTAAAGCATCGATTTATTTGTACGACAGACAGATATCCTGTTACGACAACGTGAACACCTTTACCATAGCTTCAAACAATGTAGCTCAACGTGACAATGTGTAGCCTTTCAAGTGTCGTTTCTTTTATTCATAAAAGAGGTACATAAAAGTTAGTAATTAAAAAAATGTTTTCGTGAAATTTAAATGTCAACGGTATACATAGCTATAAGCAAATACCTATGTTTTGAAAGTACATAAAGTACATAAATCGCAGCGAAATGAACGAGTTGGGTAAGTGGAACTTTCCTCGAGACACAGAAGACATACAAATGAGGGGCGACTCATAGAACAATTGAAATTGCGCTGCTAAACATATGAATTCTTGTGAAATTTACAATTCTTCATATAACTCAATCAAATGACGTGGGCCCAAGCGGAAGCGGAGTTCTAATTAAATATTAAGGGTGGCAACGAACAATTGTGGGCTGAGTATACTTGGTTTTCACACTTAACATCGATAGGTATGTCGAATGCAAGGCCGTTGTACCACGCGCTAAACACCGAGGACGGTGATTGTACGTTAGCCAAGAATATTTTATACAAGTTCCGCTCATTTCATTTGCATTGAAAATCTCCACCAGCTCACGTTCTGCCGAACATTGTGTACTTTCAACTATTCCTTACGATTCTTTATGGCACTCGGCTACAGCAATTTTGATTGTTTCATAATGTGCGGTGTACAGTGCTTTCTGCGTACCCTGTAAGGGACCTAACAAAATTATACAAAACAGAATATTAAATCCTACACTGCAATTTCTCAATCGCAAGTAATGTACATTTTATAAATCGCCTTCAAAGTTTGTCAGAAATACAACTAAATACAACTAAAAGTGTTATATTTCATTTATCATTTTAAGATCTATATTTACTTTAATGTACGAACACACAAAATATTACGTATCGTTATACTAACAATTTCAGTGCCGAGCGGAATTTAATAGGGCATTCCCCGATGAGGAGCGTAGTTATTTCGCAACATTTCAGTCTCGTGAAAATGATTATGTTAAAGTGATAATTTTAATATCTGTAGCACAGCACCCGCACGTGCTAATTAGCTTTATAACATCACGCCTGTATTACACCAAAGATGCAGGTAGATGAATGTAATACTGTTACGTTTTACCCTTGGAATACGATGTGTATTAAAATGTCTTTACAAAAAAGTTGAGTGAAGATGAAGAAGAAAGTATATTTTAGAAACAGTTCGATATTCTGAACCAAATCAATTGACAGAAAGGTGTATTCCGCTCAAAGGAAAATATTTCAATAAATTTAACAATATATTTTGCGGGGGAGCGTCTTAAGCCTACACCTTCGTGTTCAACATCATTAATATTTGGCATAATAATAATATAGTCGAAGAAGAGCGCGGGCGGCGTTAATGCTAAAATCACGTTTATATTTATCACAAAATCACAATGTCCTACATCTCACAGGAAATACGTGAAGTATTTGGTCACGTTTAAATCATTGATATCTCGAGTATTATTTGAAATATGTCTAAGAAGTGCAGTGGCCGCTTAAAGTCAAGTGGAATACACGGCTGCTTTGACTAGTAAAAATAGTGTAACGCTGTTAATAGTATAAGGCTAGACGGTTATAACATCTAATTATGTTTATACAGAGTTATGGATTATGAGTATATATTATTTTGCAGGTGATCGACTACAAACATTAACAACAATGGAGAGGGCTGCTCACGTTTATGTCAGAAAAACAAAAACCCCGTCGCCACTAGCGCTATCTATCATCGATACGCCTTGTTATAACAAAACGCCGTAGCGTCGGCATCGGCACCGCGCATAATTCATGGCGCGTGTTGGTCATCCTTGCAATATGCGCATTCCACTTAGTTACCTGTTGCCGCAACCCGAAACATTTATGTGCACTAAGCACTAGTCTGTTTACTTTACATCAATTTGCGTTGCCACAAACTTAATGTTCAATTTGTACCGCTTTCGTGTGCTGTTTCGATTTACATGAGAATTGTTGCTAGACTTAAATTATTCTTGATAGGACCGTTTAAAGAATGTTATTATTATAAATCTTTTTAATTTATTATTTATATATTTTATCCGCGATATAAATAAAATACTTTATTGCAAATTTTATATAACGTAGCTATAAAAATATGGTTGATGAGTGAGACAGTAGTCTAAAAGCCGGCGAGCATGTATGAAAAGATTTGGAGTAAAAATTACCCAAGTCCTCCGCCTTTGACCCTTTTCAGCCCACCGTTTATTTTTTATCGCGATTGTTGTATTTTCATGATTGTTGTGTTGTGTCAGCAAGTTCTAAATATAAATTTACAATATAATATTTACGTAACGTAATTTCACGCCTGTAATCCCCGAAGAGTTACGCAGAGGAATTCAGAACACTTCCACGTTTCACCAGTTACGTTTACGTCCCACTATGGAATAGGTGGTGAGCCGACTGCCAAACACCGGACACATATCCGAACCACTACAAAAAAATCTAGATTAGAAAAATTTTTGCAGTGTGCGACCCGGAAATCGAACCCCGGACCTCCTGATCGACAGTCGCGCTTGCAACCAATACGACCAACCAGGCAGTCAACGAGCGTTTTGCCTATGCATGACATGCTGGCAATTGGCTGCTATTCCGTGTGATAGAAAGCGCAAATGCTTATTTAGATAAAAACGCGTGCCTAGAATAAGCTTTTTCATCCATGTTTAGTCTTAGGTAGTACATTAGACAAATACTTCTTTAAACTAACGATAAATGTTCACCGTTTTAGATAAAAAAATAATTTATTAAAATACTCTTTTAGTATATTTTCTTATATTAGAAGTAACGGTAAACACGTTCGAAGTTTTTAGTTTCAGCGGATTCCGCGTTCGCTGTATCCACAGGACTTTAATTTTCGTGTTCACATACTTGTCATAAGTTTGGAAATGTTATCTAAAGTGTATTCCTGGGTATATTTTAGGTGTTTTCTTCTCTTTTTGGATCCTATAGAGCATTTTCTCCTTACCGTCAAGCGTATGTCATGTACGGTTTTGTGACCGATTAAATCTCCTTAGAAATGTTTATAAATCTCCTTAGATAAAATTATTTTAGTTCTTAAAATTACAACGATAGTAAATACAACATTAACTTGTGTAAATAAAACAAACTCGAAACCAAGAATTGATAGAAATTTATTATTTACTAGATGTGCTCGTGCTCGCGGCTTCGTCCACGTGGAAATCAGTGTGTCACAAAGTTATTCCCGCGTAAATACCGACCTCCCGGGAGTTCTAGTCTTTATATATTGGTTGAAATGAAATACTGTCAAGGGCGATT
>DWEJ01001094.1:0-13936 GCA_018245835.1 Mysoria sejanus stolli
GGTTAACTCACAATAACTACTTTTATGTTAAAAATTTCAATTAAATATATTATGTTAATTTTTGAGGCTGTTTTGTTCTGTTCAGTATTAATCCTTATGTAAATAAATCTATTTGTTAGCTTCGCCATTTAATATAGACCAAAATGGTCCTCTGCACTATATAAATCAAACAAATATTTTAGAAGATATTACAAATATAAAATTATACACCACCAGTAAAATATTACTTACGTAAGCTAGCGCTCCATATGACATGTCGAGCTGGTGTTGGTGTCGCGCTCCTTGGCCCTCAACCCTACCTCGCCATGTCATTTTGTCTAGGTATTTGGTGTTTTTCATTTCTTTGTGAAGCAACGTATAGGCTACTTTTTATCCTAGAATTCCCACGAGGTCGGTATTTACACAGGACAAAACTTTGTGATACACTGATTTACATGCGAGCGAAGCCGCGGGCACTGCTATAAAATATATAGTTATATAGTTTAGAAAATAAATGTTTTAACCTAAAAAATGAGAGTTGAAGGGTTACCCATTTTGAACCAGAAGTTTCTGAGACTAATGAGCATGCATAAAATCAAAGTTTGGTCTGCAAGGTTGGTTTGGTCACATTTGGTTTGTAAGAGCTATTGTATTTGTTGTCCTCCTGATGGTAGATTGTCACCATTGCTTATGGACATTTGCAACATCAGTAGGGCTACCACTTTGTTGCCTGCCTTGAAGGACCTTTTTAACACTTTGTGAGGAACACCATAGTATACATAAAATCCTGTAAACAAAGTTCCCTCAATATTTCACAATTTCAGTAGAGATATTTATCACTTGGTGTTCCCTGATTATTCTGTAAGAGACATACTACTATGGTGTAATAGCAATATAATGTTTTTGTTGGTTCTAATAGCAATACACATAATATTGCGCGGTTCCAGTTTTATCATAGTAAAGACATTTGTTTTATCAAAGTTAGCATATAGATAGTATATTTGTGTATTTTCTCATTATGTACCTGTGTTTGTTACAGGATTACTATACATTGATTGAAGAAATCAACAGAATGGCTATTACAAAGTATGCAGACCTAAGAAATTTGGCAGCCAATCTTAGCAAAACGTTGAATGAATACAATGACTTGTGTATGTTTTTTGTTCACCTCCTGCTGGTCTTGCTTTCTGTATGAAAGGATGCATGAGTTACATAATACATACATCAATGAGATATTTATGTAAAATGTTTTATTTTTTCTAGTGATATAGTTTGAGGAAGTTAATAATTTACTAAAATCTATATAATTACATTCTGTTAAATTTGATTGAGATAAACATTCTGGAAACATTATTATAAAGTTGTGTAATGTTGGCAACATTTGTATATTGTGTATGTGTGATATAGTGATGTGACTGATCAATTGCAATCCTTTTATTACAGATCATGTATTAATTAAGCCATTGTTGATGCAAATTGATCACATTGATGCACAAGTGTCCAAATTCGAAGCAAACGCTTACCGACTGGACAGCTACACTAAACAACTAATAGCCCGCTATAAGGAACTGGAAGAAAAGTAAACACATCCATAACATTCATCTACCTCCTACCCAGCTTCATTGAATTTCACTGAATATAAACACCGGTAAAGCTTAGTGGTTATTTATATATCAGTAAACTGATGATTAGCAAATTGATTGTCACATAGATTTCAGAAAATGATTACTCCTGGTGTGTACAGATGCTTATGCACAGATTATTGCTGCTGGTATGCACAGATGTATTATGAATCCAGTACAAAACTAAATACTGTTTTTGTTTCTTTTGCAAACACACAAATCCACATATAGTTTTGTACAGAACATTCTAGTTACTTATTATTAATAATGTACAACATGTATATTGATCAAAATTAATCACTAAAATGTTTGAACTTAGCTATCTGGTTACCATAACACAATCAGATGGCCTCTTGTGGTGATGTCTGAAGATATGATTATTAACACTAATTTTCCTTATGGCTATGTAACTACAATTTATAACAAAACAACTATGTATATATTTATGCATAATTTCATGGCATATTCCATTAGAATTTAAGTTATATAAAATTTTCATTTTTAGTGTTATAAATGTTAATAGCTGTTTTGTGTCATGCTTGTTGTTTCAGATGGATTGACATTATGATAAATATGTTATTATTCAGAGCTAATAACTTTTATGTAAATAATCATAAATATATTGACACACAACTGTTGGATAGATTGAAATGTTTTATTCTTTATATCTAGCAAGATAAATATTATTGTTGTTTTGTATAATTATTTACTTTTTTAGTTTCACAAATTAGCTAATATTCCATAATATAGTTAATTTTCAAATGTGATTATAATGTAAGAGTGTGAATGTCAAATTATCGATTTATTTTGTGAATTGTATATGTAATTGAAATATACATCACATAAGTAATTGAAAATTATGTGTTTTATTACGATTTATTCAAACATTTTATCAGCCTATTAAATTTATAGGGGAATTGGGTAAAAAGTGACATTTAAAATAAAAATACGCATATGTGTATTTTAAATGTTTTTATAACAAGTATTAGTTCCAATAAAATCTTACAAGTTCCTTTTGTACAAGTACGGAGTAACCTCCGCATATTGAAACTTAAATGCATTTCAGATATTAGTGGCATTAACTGTGGATAGTGCTTTAGAAGGTTTTAGGGTCATGTACTAGCGGAGGGGATCGCGCCCACAGACCTGTCCTGCCGTGCATCCAGCGTCGCCACGACTCTATCTTATTTACATACAAATAAACACCGTTTTTATATAATAAAGCCAAAATATCGCATTTATACGTCCTATTACCTATAAACTTATGTACTAATGCATGCATTTTATTCATTTAAGTAACATTTAAAAATGACGTCCAACCTGTTTGATCATCTGTAATAAAAATATGCTTATTTTAAGGGTACTTAAACCTTTTATTAATTGTACTCCGTAATTATCACAACAATTAAATGCCGCGAATCACAATTGTCTCCATAAATATGATTGTTAACACGCAATTATGAAATGAAAGACGTTATATATTGTATAAGGATACAGAATACAACAGGATACGTACCTACCTATTAATAGTTTGCAATTACACTTGGAAGCAATGAGTAAATTAACTAATGTCAATTGTTGAACGAATGTTCATTGGGTGCGATTTGTTATTATGATCTATATCATTGATAGTTTCCGAATTATAAAAATTTTTACATCCTCCAACGATAGTAAAGTATTGAAAATTTAATAATTATAATTATAGTTAGTATAATGTCGTAAATTATTGTAACTCGTTCTAACCATTTCATTTAATTATTTCGTATTAGAACTATTAATGCTTATTGTAGTATTAATTACAACAAATAGAAATGAAACCTTTAGATATTAAGTTCTAGTTGCAGATTAGAAAATGTTTATAACGGGTTTGCAATTTCATGAGCAGAAAGTATTTTAAATTATACGATCATGGGACTACCGCAAGGAGATAAAACATTAGATAAAAATGTGTCTCTTTAATTTAAACAGCATTAGAAATGTATCCAAGAACTTTAATATTGTATAGTAATGACAATTTTGTCACAGAAATATTCACACCTAGAACAGGGGGTGGCAGTGCTTTCGTTTATTTGCTTCCAAGTGTATTTAATTACATGCTTTCACTAGCCATATGTACTTATTTAGATGTGCAAGACTGAAAACAAGTTTCGCAGGTTCTAGTCTATACAGGAGAAGTACAATAACAGTATTTTAAAAAGGCAGTGATAATTACGCAAGTGTCTAAACACTATTAATACCAATAAAAATCCAAAAATGTTGATCATTTTTGGATTATATTGCTTGTAAGACTTGTCTTTCATCAGTTCCATCGATTATGTATTTATTAGCATCCACGTCGAAAATTATGTTAAGAAATTTTCAATTGTAATCATCTCAATACCTACGTAATATTATGTTTCTAAAAATAAATATTCCAATGACATTCAAAATGACGTGCTGTAAACGAAGCCATTATATCTATCTACCGATTTAATAAGTTAAGGGCAAATAAATATTTATTACGTTGCAATTGTTACACAATTACATTTTAAACATGTGGCTAGGTATTTTGTGCGATCACATAACAATCATTTGTGCACGAGATTTTGTGCTACTAGAATTTGCTTTTGTAATATGAGTATCTGTTTCTCGTGCTCAATTTTGCATTATTTATATCATTAGTATGTATCAGAATACTCGTAATGTCACCGTAATATTACACAGTAAATTTACAGCAACGTTGGGACGCATGTTTGCGCGTGTCCATTTCATATTACTTTCTAATGACATATTTGATCTTTATTGCATTGAGGACCAGGCACTGGCCACACCGATCCGCCCTTATATATAAATAAGTATAATAATTAGTTCATTTTTAGAATTTTAATTGAGTATCGGACGTGGTTATCGTTGGATAAAGATAAACAGTAGAGTTAAATAAGGTACGTAGTAATAAAAATATATGAGCAGTGATCGTCACGACGCCTGTCTAGTCACATATATTAGGCCGTGCTACCTTCACCGACCACGATAGGCTACGGAACCTCTAGTCTTAATATTGAATTGAGCAGTTGAGAGATGCACGGACGAACAGATCGACTACAACCCTGTAGTAACTACTGAACCCTAACTAATTAATAATGAAACGTTAGTTCGTCTTCTAGGGGCGTATAAGTTTAAAAGCTTTATATTCTTAAAAGTCTTCACAAATTGTATAACTTACCATAATCTATTCTTTTTTATCAATTAAAATGATAATATGTTTTAATATCACTTAACGCTACAAATAAATTTTTCTATGCGTGGTAACAACTGAGTTATAATGACGAAAAAATAAGCGATGCGACCTGTGTAAATTACCTAAAATTTTCTAATATTTTGCATTCAATAAATTACAATACTTTTATATAATCAATTCCCGCGACTGCAATTAAACTGTACCTATCTGCCCGAATGTAATGTAATAATAATTTATTTATATTAATTTATGTGGTAATATCTATAATTATTTCGGTCATTTTAGATATGACGTTAATTTATAATTAGGTATAACAATAATAATAATAATAATTATGAGTAAAAGGAGAATAAAAACATTCATAAAATAATATAATCATGTATAAAAAATTAACAATACAATACAGTCACAGCATGTATGTACATTGTATTTTTGTACATGTCAGTGACAATACATTTATCATTGTCGTAAGCACAATGTACCTACTCTCGTCGTACCCATTTTACATTAATATTTCTACATATTAGTTGGCATATGACCCGTGCTTCATCGAAGTAGATACGGCGTCCAGGCGTGGAGGCACACTCCAGGTTTTTTATTTCACGTCATTGCACTCTAGAAGTATTCGATAAAAATCTACTATATTTTTATATAATGAATAATCCTTCCCGCTTCATACTTATCTGTAAAATTTATAATTACCAGAAGCTAGAATCTGTTAACATTTGTCGTTCGACCAACTTTCAATAGATTCTCAATAGAACCACATTCTCCGTTTTTCTTAAATCATCGTTTTTTTAATTCCTTATTTTTAGTAAAATTTTATGAAGACCTAATTAAAATGGGTACAAGAAACCGATGGCACTTTACACGGTACCTATGCATTTCGTAAATTGTCATAAAATGACAGACTAAAGAACTATTTTAACTTTACGCCGTGACTTATAGACTAGCTTCGTTTTATAACCTAATCACATCAATTTAGAACATTTGTTGTGTGGTAGTGATAGAGGCTCGGCCCGCGACTTGACGTTTCAGTCCATGAAACAAGAAGTTGGCGGCGGCCTTGATCGGCGCGACTAGCGGCGCACGCGCAGCGGTCTCCCATTGTCAGACGTTGCCGGTGGCCGGGAAGCGGGGGGGCGGCAGCGGTGGTGGTGGCCGTCCCGCCTCGCCCGCACCCGACGACTGCTCCGATACTGCAATTCATAACACTCCACCTTAGTTTCACCAATCGTCTGCTACTATTGGTGTCCTGAACCACTGATCTCTATACACTTGGATAGCTTATGTATATGCCGTAGCTCGCCATGAACACCTACCTATTGAACCTGTGGTTACTGCGGAAATAACTAAACTAAAACATAGCGTAGTGCACATGCCACCATAGTTATACATTGTAGACAGTATTCGTAAGGTTCGGTAATATTTCGCCCGCACCATTATTTTAAAACACGTGCAACAAGCTAACAATCCTTTTTCTTCTGTAATTGTTACAAATATTATAAATTAATTAAACATGTATTTTTTCCGCATACCTTAATAGTTCATCGGCTTTAGTCGATCGCTATTAATTGTCGTAATTTTCTCTTATTCCAATATTCATTGTACAAATAGCTACAAGGGTTGTTTGTTAGCGCAAGCGCAATATCACTAAATTTGGTTCTTTCTTCAGTATAGAGAGTCGCTGACTACTTCATACAGTAACATATTTCATTTTTTTACGAATCAGTTGTGCAGTTACATAGAAATCGATGTCTTGAAACAACGATACATGGCCATTACACTATCGCATTATTAGTTGTATCTTACGCACCGCTGCACTTGAAAATAACTACTAATTCAACTTTTGATATTATTTCGAGAGTAATAACAAATACCTACAAATCTAATTTTGTATCTCCATGAATTTGTGCCAAATAGTTCTGAAAAGGATTTTTATACTACGTATAACTACTCAAAACTAGCATATTTGGGCAAAGTGGGGCGAAGATCTTTACTGCGTATGGGCGCAATCGAAATAGGTAGTACTTGGCCTGCGATACCAATATTAATTATATGTTTTGTTTCGCCAACAACATGCAAACACCCCCTGCAGATGCAGCACATGCTCAATGTGTCGCCCAGAAAAAGTCAATAGAGTTAAATAAACTGCTTTGTCCTTCATTTCTTTGACTATGTGTCTAAATAGTTGTAAGCGCGTGATATTGTATAAATGTCAGGTTGTCAACGCATTTTCTTGGTACATAAATACATACATATATTACATTCGCAGTCCTCTGAAGAGACTCAATACTTAGAAACACATTCAAAGTGCTAACTGAAAAATAGGTAAATAAGGATTTCAACAAAAATAAGTTAATTGACATGGAATATGAATACAGTTTACTTCGGAGCGTCCCACTCTCAAATACATATTAATATTAGACTGTTAAAGTTCCTACAAATGCTGGCGATATTTTTGGTCAACGGGTTTATGACTGACTTAGTTAGTTTATGGACGTTATATCATTATATTTTGTATCTACATATTTGTTGGGTACCTATGTATATGGCAGGTATTGAAATTATCGGCGTCTAAATTTATAAGCACATGTTATGATACTGTTCGTGATTGATGACAATCTTAACGTTCGTCCCGTCCTTAACATGCCCGTCGGTGTTCTTACTCTTTACGCCCCACTTCGTCCTGATAGATCGTATTTTTAATGTCTTTTTTACGACATTTATCCGTCGCAGTCTCGGTCTAGCTCTTGGCCGTTTAACGGGTAGGTATATTACGCTTACGCTTAAGTGTTGCATTGTCGATGTACCCAGTTGCTCTTGTTTTGATCAAAGATATAATAATGAGACATAGAGGATTGCACAACCACCTTGTTTACATTATTGTTTACTACATTATAATGTGTTATTGTTTATTACATACGTTTATGATATCGCATCCAACCATGACCATATATGTCGTTACCTACTTCGGTAATCTCGATGCTCAGTATTTCTTGTTATACAAGACGTTCCGAAGCTAGTTTTTTTCGGTTTTCGAACAACCGAATAATTTACAATCCCGATGATTATGAATTTGACGTCTTCTAAGACTTTCGCAGTCATTATCCTGACACTAAATACTTAAAAGTTACCATTGAGAGCTTTAAAAAAAAATATAGTCATACTGCAATTTTAAATTTAATATTTACCTTCGCACCCAAGACTAGCTAAAAATAAGATTGTATTGACTTATTATACGGTATCAATACATTATAAAAGAAAGCATTTTATTAGAGTGAATACCTTTAAATTGGTTTAGCCTTCACAAATTGATGAAAGTATTGTATTTGTCTGCATGTCTTACTAGCAGGCTATGGCTGGCGTTAAACATAAGAAAGTAGTGCATAGTAAGAAAAACAGTGTTTATGAAAGGTTTTTTATGTATATTGCTGTCAATTTAATGAAACATCGTGGGTTTTTACCACACTAGGGCAAAGTGTTCTTTGAAATAGGTTAAGATAGATATTATAGATTTTAATGAACGCCTCAACAATATACATACAAAATATGATAAGAGTGTAGGCACAGGAAGCGGAGCCGTGGGTTCGTGCGGGTGGGCGGGCAGACGACACTCACGTGAGTCGTGCTTCTCGTCCACGGGCGCGGGCGGCGGCGGAGGCGGTAGTTGTTGCTCCAACGCGTTCACGCAATTCATCATACTCCCATACAGCCGGCTGTCGCGGAAACTGTCCCTGTACAACACCCACCAATGTCAGCTGACCGGACCAGCCGTGACTGGAATTATTCTCATTTATCTCACAGTTTACTTTTTTAACCCACACATGTTGGCCTCCGAATGGACTATATTGACGCGTCTGAGCTTTAAAACGTTACGGTATCTTGCTGGCACTGCGTATTCGATGCAGTGTTGTTTTGATACTACTGTTAGATATCTAAAACCAGTTTGCATTCTACGTACCTAAAAATTATTCACTGTGCCAGTCCCCAGCTCTTGCCAGAGATGCTCTCGCGTTTTCCTATTTACATAGATTCGGTTGGAACGATAACAACACATGTTTACCCAAAATATATATATATGTAAAATGTTTGTTTACAAGGTAACCACTTGTGCATCGCGTGCCAATGGTTAATATAGCGAATTCGAGTGAGTCGTGCTACATAGGTATGTGTAAAAAAATATTACATCGAAGAATGCATGATTTTGTATGTTAGACACGAGATGTGCACGCAAAATATTAAGAAGTAGCCTAATTAAGATTATTAAACGTTCTTTACCTGCCATTGGAATTTCGGAACAGTGCCAAAATTTCTTCGAATGTTTTATTTTTTGTTTCAGGAACTTTTTTATACGTAAATATCCAAAAAATTGCAAGGAATACACTAAAAGGCAGGAATGTATAGTTGTCCAGTAAAGCCTGTAAGAGGAGAATTATAACGTTAATTTAACAATTACTTATAATCAAGTGTAGGTACTATACAATTACAACATTCGCACATAGTAGTACATGTACTTAATAGCTGTTGTCATAAATACCTTCATGCTCGGAAAGCCAATTCCAACCACGAAATTAGCCATCCAGTTAACTAAGACGGCGATCGCCATTGCACTCGGACGAGGTCCCTGCGAGAAGAGCTCCGCGGTGATCAGCCAGGGGATGGAGCCGGGGCCCACAGCGAAGAATACCACGAAGCTTAACGTGGACACCACTGACAAGTAGCTCATCCAGTCGATCATTTCCTGCACATATCCGAAGAACTCCTATCAGGGGGTAGCAGTGATGCTCTTTCCCGTAACCGACCGGAGAAGAAATAAATCACAAACATAAATGCCCATCACACACGTGTCGACCCTTGTGTATTGGTCTTCTTTCAGTCGTTATTTTAAAGTTAGGCTCAACAGTTTCATTGTTATGTATGCAGCAATAATACGTGTACATTTTATTAATTCCGGGAGAATCTCTCATTCGTTAGGCGACTGAATAGTGCTGGAGCAGTGAAGTAGGTACGGTTTCAGTTCATTGGCTGTATTGCGTATGCTATAAGTTGTGAAAAGTGCCTTCTGCTTTTGAGCAGCGTTGTGTTAAAAAATCTCGCTTCATTGAAAACGCGTGCGCCACAGCTCCTCGTGAAACTAACGAGTTCAACTGATCATATATATTAGTGTAGTGAGCATAAAAAGTGTCTAGTGCTTTGTGAGTGATGTTCCTAACATTTATATCTGAGAATTTATTTCTTTTTAATTACATTGCTTTCCTACCGAGAGTCCGGATTCGGAGACAGGAAAGTCGTGGTTGGGGAGGGCAACTACAGCTAAGCAGAAGCAAATAATATAGCAGGTAGGTGTTGGAGGGCCGGATATATTGATGCCGTGCATGCCTCAGCTACTTAATGGCTACTACAGAGATTAATGACTGTCAGCTTCGCAAGAAAAACATTGAGACTTCTTTGCTTTTTTCCCTTTATGTAACAAACAAAACAAATTCTATCAACGTCAAATTTTAGGAAACAAACCACAAGATAATGGTGTGAAAGTTTAAAAAGCATTAAAAAACTGGGGATGACATCAAACAAAAAGGAAAGCAATTATCAAGCGTGCATAAGCGTTATACTAACATATCTAATTAGTGTTATGAATTTACTATTTTCCATATATAAAGCCCAATACTGTCGTTATAATTCAGGGCTCAATAATTGCCGCTTTAAATATTCATAACACTAACCATTTTTGAAATAAACTATTACTTCTGAAATATTTTATAATACTGTACCCCTATATAACAATATTGATCAAATTCCATAATATCTAATAAATAATACCTAGAAATGCCGTTTTCGAAATGTGCTATTTATCAATTAATAATTATACTTTTAAATGAAAATAGTAAACAGATACAATTATGTATCGCCTTGTAATTTGTTAATTTAACTAATAATCACACATGGATGAATCTTAAAAGTAACATAATAACTTACGACCAGGTGGCTGTGTTGTTAGAAAAAATCAAAATATTGATGAGAAAATAGTTTTTGAAATAGCAACCGCGCCTTGGTATAGAAATGAAGGTGATCTTTACTTCTTACTATTTAACCAGGTATCAGAATAAGTACAACTGATGTCTATAGAATTTAAACGCTATAAGTCAGCCGGAATGCCGTTTTTTCGATAAAATTTAAAATTTAAAGATCAGCGGTTGATATGGAATAAAGCGTACGGGCATCGGGTGATAACCGAATTTTATTTCTCATCATGAGTGCTGTACTGAAGCCATAGTAATTATGTTGCAAGACCTAATTTGAATTTTAATTTGTTGAGATGATTTCCGATATTTAGAATTACATAAGACACACCTTTATTAGGAATGAGATAGTGATGAAAATTGAGAAAATGAACATTCCCCCGAGGCCGTACAGATGGAGCGTGCGGCGGCCAGTGCGGTCCATTAGCGGCAGAGACACCAATGTCATGCCCACCATAATCGCGCCTATGCCCATCGTTGCAAACTTAGCGGACTCCTCCGTGAGACCCGAAGACGTGAACAGAGATGTCGAGTAGTAAAACACCTGAAATGATATTTAGGTTAAAACAAATTGTATCATGCTTTTTCAAATTTATCGATATTTTTTATTACATACCGCATTGATTCCGCTGAGCTGCTGGGATAGTTGCATTACAACGCCGATGAGCAAAGGGGCGCGAAGTGTGGGAGAGCAAAGTAACTCTCTCATAGAAATAGACGCCTCCGCTTGTTGAGCTCGTTCTTCAGCACGCATTTCTTCAATATCTTCTTCCACCTATCAGATTCCGTGATATAACGAGGATATATATATATATATATATATATATATATATATATATATATAGGTGTAGGATATAATTTCATAAATAAAGTATCGAAATACACGTTCAAATATGTACTATAAGTATGCACACACCTGATTACTAGCTCGCAGTCTTCTTAAAGCTCTTCGGGCTTCTTCCTCCCATTGACGCGTAATGAGCAAATATCGAGGAGATTCCGGACACGCGGGCAAAAGCAAAAGCTGTAGAATGGCAGGACAGATTGCCAAACCTGCAAATTAAAATGAAATTATTCACATAAAAAATAATGGTAATATTAAAATAATTATATGCGAATATCAGACCATGACGAATTAGAAAACATAGGAATTATGAATAAACGTACCGAGCAAGATGGGCCAGCCTTCGTCGGTACCAAGGATCTGTTCGATGCCGAGCACTTGGGAAAGTAACAGGCCCACTGTGACAGCGAGCTGATTAACAGTGCCCAGCCCACCCCTCAGATTTAATGGTGCGATCTCCGAAATATACATTGGCACTAAGGACGTATTAAGCCCTGAAAAATTAAATGGTCCACGTACAACAATATATGTTTCTATTTCATGTTATTAATTTAAAATTATTAGATGCATGTCAAGTAAATTATTTCCCACGATAATAAACTAAACCAATATTGGTTACGGTCCGGGTTGATTAATCAAGTCCAGTAAGATGCAAAATACATTAATTGCGGTGTGCGCTATTGCAGGCGTAAAAACGATGCGGTCACAGTTAATTTGGCTCCAATTACTGCTGCGGCCATCGGTGACTCTACACTGTCCCAAAACACAAATGAAAAGTAGGTATTGGCCGAAAATTTACAACTTTCGGGTAGGTATGTTGGACTGTATTTAATTTTAGCATTATTAATAATACTAATCAAATAACACGCTAGATCCCACACAGGGTAGGCAGAGTGCAACGAGAGCTAAATATCTCTAAGACCTCTTGTGGTTCTTTTGACTTGATTAGTCTTCTCACACTCGAGTAGGTTTTATAAGGCTTCTAACTAACCGTCATCAAATATAAGTATTATTTACATTTCCTCTATTATTTAACTATATGAATTCCTTGACGTCACATTTTATGTCTATTGGATAGGTACTTACCACAATTGACTCCGATTATAAATCTGCCAAAGAAGAGCATTTCATAACAGTGTGAGATTTTAGTGAAGCCCATGAGACTAGCGCCGCTGATGCCTAAAATGTTGTTAAGCAGAAGTCCTCCTTTCCTAAAATAGAGTAAGAGCTATGTCAATATTATTGTACATAAGTGTACAATATTATTATTATACAATATACTTATTTGATAAACCAAATTTATTTACCCCTGAAAATCTGTTGAACTAATCTGATGTTAATTTTTGAAGGGCAATACCTGATAATCTGAACTAGTCTTAGTTTATATGCAGGGGATGCATTCTATTAATATTAATATTGGGAGTAGCCAAGGATATACGAGATAAAATTCTATGCCTATAATGCATGGTCAGAATAACTGCATATTACTATAATTATGCGAGTCCTAATAAAGCTGAATTATTTTAAATTTAACTTTTATTTTATTAATGTCTCATGGGTTGTCAATTTTAGGATACTTTAGCACCCCTGTGTAGTCATACAAAATAGGTCATATATCATTGGGTTCTAAGATAAAATGTGGTTCGTAGACTGGTCTTACCTTCCAAATCGGTTCGCTATCATTCCTCCAGAGAAGCCCCCGAGCATACCACCGATGGCGAAGATGCTGACCGCTATAGAATATAGTCTGTTGACGGCGTCCTCTTGAATGTCTTTGCCATAGCGATCTTTGTACACATCCTTCATGAAATTTTCGATGTTCTGCATACAAATTCATGATTGATTATTGATAAAGTACACATGTATCTATGTAGATAAATAAAACTAGTCCATATTATAAAATACTTGCAATCAGAAAAAAAGTACATTGAAAATGAATTTTCAAATATAGAATTGTTTTGCTATATGTCAATTTATTTCAATACACGAGCGAAGGGCTAAAAGTAATTTTATAATGTTATATGTGTTGATACAATATGACGACCACTAAAGAACTGTGTCAGCACATGTGTATCAGTTTTAAATTAATGAGAAACACTGATGTAAACATCATTATCGTCGATTAAGTGTATTCATGTTGATTGCTGCAATTATTTGTGAAGATGAAGTGTACTACGAATTTTTTTTTTATCTTCACGCCTGTAATCCCCGAAGAGGTAGGCAGAGGAATGCAGAACACTCCCACGTCTCA
>DWEJ01001095.1:0-13934 GCA_018245835.1 Mysoria sejanus stolli
TTTTATAAGTTTTTGTCATAATATACAATTTATTTAAGTACTTTCAATGTTTAATCAACTTAATATAGTAGATACTTAACTAATATAATAACTTTAATATCAAATACATTATCGGGGAATGAACGCATCTAAAATGTGACCCCCCCTGTGGCAAGGCTGGATCCGTTCTTGAATGTGACCCCCCCCTGGCGCCAAGGCTGGATCCGCTCTCGTATTTACATATGTATTAAATAAGAAATGAACTCCGGCCGCAGAATAACGTGATTACACAACAGCAAAAAACGGCAAACAATACAATTGTTACAGGAAATAGGCCAGCACTTGGTGCGATGACTGTACCGAGCCAACTGCAACGCACCCACAGCGCGCGACCTGCGATGCGATTGCGCGATCAACCGACTACGGACGGTTTTGCACTGCAGCATGGTTCCATGAAAATACATTGCGATGTAGTCGTAGAACTTTTTGAATGGTATCTTACACACTAGATCCAATTTCCTTCCTTTGATTTCTCTCTGTCAACCATAAGCCTACAGTGCAATTGTACAATGATTTGTATTTCAGATGAAGACTATTCAACAATTTGTTTGATGTTGATTTTCTACGTCCCTATTTTCACCAATCGAAGGCAATACAAAAATCTATGACTGTATTCGATCCGATTTTTCTACTTCCGTATTTTCAGGAATTAGAGTTGTACATATGGGTGCGAAAACGTTGTAAGGGTACTGTAATATACTTTAGCAAACTTTACTAAAGTCCACTTTTTTATTTCGATTAATTTGTGATAAAGTGCTCGAGCGTAAAACGAATGAAATGTAAAAATATATCTTATTAAAGTGTACTAAAAGTTCTATTACAAATCAGAATCTGCTCTGCCCTCTAAGCTGGTATTTTTGAAAGGACCCTAAAATGAGACCAATCGCTACCAACGCGCAAATAATATTTGATCATAAGTCCGGACTGGGTTTGAAGTTTACGTTAAGTCAGTTTAAAGTGGAGTGTCTACAACTTTACACGGTAGTTTTACAAAAAGGGTTAACGACTTTTATGTAACGATGAGGACTTACCGCGCCCTGTGCAGTAATGTGGATGTAATGAAGTGTTTTGACTTCATACGTCGCTTGCGATCTACAAGCGCATTCCGTTTCCGAACGTTAAAACACTATATGCATAGATATCAAAGTTTCAATATAAATGGATAATTCTAAGCAAATTATTAAATTAAAACGGTTGCGAAGAAAGCAAATTTCGCTTAGGTATTTTGTGTTATCCACTGGATACTACTGGATTGGATCTAAATGTTATATTTTATATAGAATATTCCTGATAAAAACGATCAATTCAAATGTATATATGAAATGTATTACATGCACAGCTTAAAACGTGGTCGTCGCCGCACACTGCGCCTCTCGGAACTGCAACAACTCGTAACACGATTATGTAATTTGCACTATGGCACTCCGCGACGAGAGGCTGAAACAAAAAGAAATACCGGTACGAACCGGTCGACGAATACATAAAACGTTCACGGGGGATGCTTTGAGGAATGTGAATGAAATAATGAACGGCCGCAACTGGGGCACAGCGATGGGAGTTATGGTTTGGAGAGAATGGCAGCACGTATGTATACAAGCGCGACTGGTTGCGGAGGACATTTTAAATTGGTTATAAGAATTTAGGTTAAAATCTTTAAAGTCACATAGCTGTAGTAAGTTAGGTTAAGGTAGTTAAGTCTGGTGCTCTGGTTTTAAAATATATGAAAACAGATCGATGCTTTGTTAACGAAGACAAAGTGAATCTAAAAAAATTTCGGCGGACAGGATAGATATCTTTCTGGCAAATAATTACTTTCGTGTATTTAAAAATAAATAATTAACATTGGTATTACGTCCACCCTTTGTAATACCTTTACAATAAAGAATAAATAAACAAATAAAAAACATGATAACCAATTTTACAATATACTTAACTTAATTTTAAGTTAAGTATATTGTAAAATTGATATATCTAGTTTGCCCTAGTCTTAAATTTATATTGTCCAATGTTGAATATAAGTCTCCTCTGAGGGAATTTTGTCCATAATCATAAACATTATCTTTGCACTTTTAATATGCAGTTGTTTAAGTTTGAACGAATAACATAACTAATAAATCGCAGGCGTGTACTACACTTTCCTGCTTATCGCTTTGAGTAAATACAGGCGTGATGTGATGTTAGGTCTGAAGTATATGATACTCGTCTCATTACTTTATGATATACGAATTACAACAAAACTTTAAGTGCTCCAAGTAATAACGATGAGTAAGGAGAGTTGGAGATAATCCTAAAATAGATAAAAAGAGAATGTAGTAGCAGTTATTGTAAGTGATGTTTGGTTTGAGTGGTACACTCACTACTACGAGGAGGACAATGCGAGCAGAGCGGTGGCATGTCGCGTATTGTGGCCGGCAATAACGAAATGGCGGGCAAATCGAATCACGGGTCGAGACGGATGTGGCCATTACATTAGCGGTTGGGTCTAGACGAGACGTATTCATCGCGATGCATCGTACAGTACATACTTCTGTTATTCAAACTAAAGAATTCCGATATATTAATGTTATGTCACTTGTTTGTATAAGGAGTTCTCCTTACATAATTATTGTATATGAAGTCAAATTGAATAGTAATACATCATATTAAAATGTCAAATTGTATTATGGGAACAAGATAGATAGAACGATCTGCACAATCGTTATTTGTACTTTAATCCGCTGTATGAATCGCCGTAGCTTATGTCTTGGTCCGATGGTAGGTCCATTGTCAAGCGAAGTCCGCGAATCGCGGATATATCTCCATTACGACTCAATTCATTTGGGTGTATTGTGGTGGGAGTGATTTCGAGTTTAGTAAGAATATATCGTTTGAACGTCGTCTTAAATTCGGAGATACGTCTTGTAGCTATCCCCGCTTTTACGTTACCAACAAATCTTAGCTAAAAGTTCTAGTAATAAGATTAGAGAGAGCTTTGTGTAATGACATCAATGTTGTTTTTTATTCCATCGAAACGGAACGTTTAGAGAAATTTGTAAGGACACTGTGTTAAGATTTCTAAATTTAGGTATATCGTCGTGAACTTTTACCGGTATATTTAATCCGCGTAACATAAACAGTCGTATAATAAAAGGTGTATACCTATTACGCAAGAGAACAATATCCAGGGTCGTTAAATTCTATTCAGTACATATAGGTCCGCTGAAGTAGGTTGGGGGACCACCATCCCACAGTAGATGAAGTCACGCACAACTCCGCAGGCGGCCAACAAAAAGAATAACAAAGTGCGTTATTAAAGATATTATATGATAATGTAATGGCGAAGTAACGCAACAGTAACAGTGTATCTCTCGGCGGGGCGCCGGGAACGCGTCTCGTTAGGCCGGGCCGCTCGCCGCCACGTGCCCACTGCAAGCGGCAATTACGCGCGTGGAGCGCCGCCGGAGCGGTGGAGCGTTTTTTGGAGTCCTTGGGCACGTTTGCGACGGAGGCGATTACTTCGCGCGCGGTCAATTGGAAGCTTGTTTGGAGAAGAGAAGATTTTTCTGATTCACTTTCGACCGTTCACTATCACGTTGCGTGCTAAAATGCCCTGTGCATTTTGAAGAATGCATTCCTGTTGAGCGGATTGGGTACGTAGCATGCGGGGCGTGCTCTCAATGGACATCTACGTCGCAGAGAATTTCTAAATTTGCTTTGGTTGTGTCAATTACATAAAAATAAATAATAGGTAGAGTAAAATCTGGGTTGAAACTTTTGTTGCATGTAATAATTGTTAGGTATCGGTTTTTTTAGCATTTTCCGAAGGTCTGGGTCTCATTTCCTGCCGTATCGTATAGATTACTACAAATGTAAAAGTCTGTAGGTAGTAGGTACATTTAATTTGGTATGAGATATTCTTCATCTATGCTTTACTAAAGTATCCCTTTATGCAATGCCAACAAACAAGAAAGTATTTTTTTACATGAATAATGTGCAGGCGAGTTTTATGTGATTTGTGGTCATTAGCGATGGATTAGTGGACACGCGCACGCGCCGCTATACCAGCCCGGGGTTCATACTTGCGCAAGCGTGATAATAGCTGCTATACTGTTGTTAGCTTACCGGATTGTTAGCAAAAACATTCATGTAGAGAGTGGATCATAATTTTATCTATTTGTTTTGATATATAGTTGTCTGTTTAAATGAAGTTCACGCAATGTTATGCAAATGTTCGGTACGGACCGTATATGCTAGGCAAAGGAGTCGACTTTCCAACGTCTTTGTACCCTGAAGAATATAGGATCTTTCAAAATAATCCTCAATTGGCTTTTTAGATTCTTATGATCGACGGTACATAGGTAATGCACCGTCGATCTTAAGAAGTAACAGCACTTACCACCGGGTGAGGTTACCAAGGTCTGAGATATATCACAACAAAATAAGCATTAGTGAAATAAAGTTCAAAAATACGACATATAATACACGTACTTATCTAAGAGACAATGTGTTTCCCCAAATTGCTATATAGTGTGTCTGATACAGTAACGGCGAGACAGGTCGTAGATTAACCGGTACATAGACAGGCGGTCATGATTTGGAGGGTGGCAGCCAGCCAGACAGGACCCCGCTGTGTGAGTCCTTTCTTCAATTTGAACTATGTTACAATTATATTTCATACATATTCACCTCGAATATTAATCCCATTTTCCTTATGATTATTTTTTCTTAAAACAATATTAAACAGAACGTACATTCCATCAAAATGTACATTAGGTGACGTTTTATAATATAGGTATATTTATAATATGCAATAATTCCCAATTTATTTTATTACAACATATTTGTAATAGATTATGGTATATTATAATTTAAAAATAACAAATTTAGTTTAAAATCACGCGTCGTTATAAATCTGAAAGTTAATGTGCTTTTAAACGAAAACATTACCGTTTTTGCAATTGTATTATAAAAATATTTACAAACGATGACTTGTAACTTGCCATCTGCTTACCCTTTTGACGAGGAAAAACAACAACGACACATCCATAATCTTATACACTTTCAAACGTAATGTCACGAAATCGAATTAAAGTTTCAAAAACATAACGCGTTTAAAATGCGATTTGTAGACACTCATAAACGTTGCATCCGCTGACAGAATTACATCCCTCCGTATGATAAATTCGCATGCTATTATGATATGTAAAGTGTGAAACATAAAGGTGGTAATTGTGTGCGTCTTCGTAGGACGTTATTGCAGCTTGTGTTGCAGGGGATACGATAATGAATATTAATAGTAGACATTACGGGACAGTGCAGACGACGAGTCGCAGGGACGGCACGCGTTTGCGAATTGTTTGTACTTTATAGATAAATATGTAGGGTTTGTATTTGTTTTGATGTGTTCGCTACATATTCTTAATGACTTGTAGTAGTATTTTCACGTTACAGCAACATATGAATTGCAAGTCATAAAAGTAAGGGGCATTTGTAGCTAAATTAATTGTAACTTGTAGCTTGCATTTTACCTGTAAGTTCTTATGAAGAGTGCAAACCAAATACATAAATTATTCACATTTACGGAAACTAAAAAAATATTTACTATAATTCTTCAGAAACACACATTAGTACGGCCAAAAATTGTGATCAATCGGTTGTCAGTATCAGCAAAGCTTAATATAAGAATAGTTATAATATATTTTATCTAAATGAATAACGTAACAATACAGTGAACGAGAGAACATTGCAAGACTAACGCTTTCATTCACAGGTTTCAATGATTTGATGATTCGATGACCGAACATGTCCGATTCTCCTGTGACAGGGTGTATGGTAATTATAGGCGTAGCGGACGAGTTCACCAACAAACCCTAGACATCATTCAGCATACGAAGCTGCAGGAATGAATTATCTACCTATATTGTAAATATTTGATTTAAGAACTTCAGATGATTCTAGAAAAAAAATTATACCATTTCAATCGTGTAATATAGTAAAAAACAAATAATAAATCGTCCAAAGTGATTTTCATATTTAAAAATAGTAGAAGTTAAGTCAGATATATTTTTTTGGGTGAGTAATATTAATACGGTATCATCTAAGTGAAGGACAAAAAGCCGAGTGCTATTGAAAGCACCAATTTTAGATAAACAAACAACTTTGAGCCACTGGAGCAGTCATTATTACATGTTTGGGGCAACGAGCTCGTCGCGCGGGCCGCTGAGAGCGTGGGCTATGGAGTGCGGCTGGAGCGAGGGATTCTGACCCTTATTGCTACAACATAAGGTAGAATTAACGTGCGAGGATAACGTTGTGGTGATTTAATTTATAGTTCATCTCATAAATTGATTATTACACATGGAGTACGGGGATAAATCAGCTGTAATCGGATTAGGGGCTGGCGCAGCCGGCGCCGGCGGTTGCGGTCCTTATTAAATTGTTTTCGTACTTTTTATGTAATGATCGCAGGCCCGCCGCGCGGCTCGTCCGTCTTAATAATGTCACTTTGCTTGAATGAGGTTTGTTCTTCTGTTATTCTGATTTATAGACTGGCTACCCTTTATTTTATGATCATGTTTAGTGAGCGTCATCGAAGATATTAAAAAAAAACTATGGTCCATATTTGCTAGAAAAAGGGATATTAATTCGTTTACAAAGATTTTATTTTAAATAAATATAAAAACTGTAGCGTTTATATGTAACTTAAATGTATTAAGAGTAAAACTGTGAGATCTGAATGTAACAGATAATAAAATTAAGTAGCTCGAAAAAAAATTATAATTCATAGAAACGTCTTGTCAAAATATTATAAGAAAGTTTCAGTTCATGCTGACCATCTGTGGAATTACGATACCATGCGGCATTTTAATCAAAACGCCACTTAAGTCTCACTACTACAAGGGCTTGTCAGGGGATTACACTTCACGCATCGGCTACATCGAGCCACGTCAGATACCCAATTAACTTATCTATGTTGTTAGAATTTTTATATCATTACGCCGGCCGTTTACGGGGTAGGCTGAGAGCACTGAGTGCCAAATATCGCAATGACCAGAGCAAATGAGATTCTACCTTCAACACTCTGTCATAAACGAACGGCGGTTTGGAGATTTCTCCTACTCAGGCAGTATTTGATGTATTTGATCAAAATATGTAACACTGATATATGCGAAGCTGTGTTTTAATTAATATAACAAAATCATTTTATATGCTGACCTTATTGTTTTTTTTTTGGAAGCACTGCGATGTAGAGCTACATAGATACAAAGTAGACGCTTCTGTTATGAAAAGGTCGATGTAAAATCAGTCCAGACAGAGCAAGTCAGACAGTAGGTATCTACTGTATTCAGTGGATCAGTTACTATACATATCTAAATTTAGTTATTCTAAATAAATAGAAGATTAAGTGAATCGGAGGATTAAAGTATTTAACTTAAGGTAAGTTATTATAAAATTTGTTACAGTATTGGTGTGTATATAATGTAACTGGTGAAACTTTAGAGTGTAGTTAACTGTTCTGCTTAACTCTTCGGAAATAAGAGGCGTGATGCTACGTTTATTATGTTGCCTATATACAAATAATAACATCGACTGATGAATGCTGTTACATCCTAAATAAACTATTTGTATAATTTTATTTGACTTTGTTTTGTTTTAAATTTTTCTTCTTATCAAAAAACATTATAACCCTTGACCTGCTGAATAGGGCGTGCTTGATGCATCCGCCTTTATTGACTATTAAGTACTCTTGTTACTTTAAAAGCTTACACTAAACACTTTACTATACTAATTTTAAGAAAATAAACGTATATTTTATAGTAAATAATATAGATATATATATGTCTGTGGAGTTGAGATGGCAAAGGCTAGAATTAATTCCGATTGAATTTCTGTGTCTGAGGTTCATTTAATGAAGTATAGATTTGTCGTTTGGCTGAAAGGTAAAATTAGGTATACGTAATGTAGCTACAAATAGTTTACTCCAGTGTAAGCACAGGTAACAGGCAACTGTAATTACGTAAATAACTCTAGGTATATCTGCGTTTGCACTGCAGGGATTACGTCATTATTTATATAGTGTGATATTAATGTTTTTATATTGTGAAATTTACTGGTACTTTAGTTAAGTCATGTAACTATTTTAACTAATGAATAATGAAAATGTATATAAACATAAACTAATCGTTGTCCGTGTTTGAGTGCACTGTTTTTGGACGGTTGGACTGGTTCGGCAAATGATAATAATGAGAAATAGAAAATTTTGTTTAGGTACCTACATATTTCCAAGAAGGGTTTCATAAATTTTCAAAGCGCTCACATACAAATATTCTTTTAGACAGGACAATGCTTGATCTGCTACCAAACTATTTTATTACTCCAAAGAAGATAAAAATAACAGATTAAAAATAAATACCAACTATGGGGATAAAAGTGATTCACTTTTACTAACGCTAGAACAAGACGCTTTTAAGCCCCTTATGGGCTTATGGCATTCTCTTAGATGTACGACTAGTGCGGGAGTAGAAAAAAAATTTACTCCTAGTATACCATGATACCAGTACCTATGTATGTTCTTAAGTATGTATTAGATGTGTATCTGTCGCGTATGCCGTATAAATATTGCGCATACAAACAATATGTAGCGGCATATATTATTCGCACGATTCTTACGTAGCAACACAAATATGGCTACAGTACACGTATGCGGGGTGTACATGGAGTGTTCAGCGTGTGGCCACCCGCGCCCCACCCGGACGCTAGGTAGCTATTAGGGCCGGAACGCTCGCACGCTAATTGCTAAATTCGCCGCCGCCCGGCTTATTGTCTCGGTTCGTTAATGAAATTGTCTCCTCACGGCCAACACTGCGGAGCCGTTCGGATGTTTTTGAATAGGAAAAGCTTTAGGAGGACTTTATCGTGAATATTCTCTGCATAAGACTCTCCATTATATACCTACATTTAATTATCTAGACAATCTCAACGAAGTGATGCACTTGAAGCCCATCTATGTATGTATGTATTTACAAACGGATTTTTGTGGCGTAATGAAATTGTCATTATGTTTTTGTATCAACAATAGATATTATATTAGTTAATTTGAATACTTTTTTGTCCACTGACGACAAACGAGCGGCAATGTTCTATGTACATCGAACCAGTACCGGCAGCAAATTCTTCTATTAATTTATGTAAATAAAACCGTCGCGGGGACAGATCGGGTTGATATGTGCATAACATGAATTTGTGTAAGCTTTAATACTATCTTATTTTATAGATATTCTATAATTAGCAATTATAGCTCTGTTGTTACTGCGTGAAAATAAAGAAGACGTAAATAAAATAAAAAAATAAATAAATATAGGTAATAAAATAATAGGTATACCTACGTAGAAATCAAATTACATTCTAATGGTATTTATTCTCCATGCTATAATGGCGCGTATTACTCTTACTTAGAAGCTGTTTTTAAACATACATATACATACCCCTCACGGGATAGGCAACAAACACAACTCACTAGCAACATTCGCTTTGACATCGCAATTCAGTGAACACGAGGGTAATACAACATTGTATTATTTGAAGTACTCAATCCAGTGCCGGCGCCGGATATCGGTCGTCATGGATACCGGATATTGGAGGATGCAGCCGCTGCACCGGTAGCGACTGTGATTGCATTTCTCTCAAGTTATTAGCTAGTCTGGCTTACGGTAGCTCAATACTAAATGAACGAACACGCGAGAGGATTTTATTTTGAGGATTGTATTAATTGTTTATGTAAATTATTTAGGAACCATTTATTTGTAGGGTACAGTTTTTTTTGCTTTGATTGTGTGGAAGTTTCTGCGTTGAAATATTCAATTCGCTTTTCCTAACTCGTGCACATGCATAATAGAAAAATACTTAGGTACCTACTTATACCTATAGAATTTTTTACCTTAAGAGTATTTTAACTATAGAGTTTTTAAACACAGTGGCTAATCTGTTATTTTAGTGTAGGTAGACGTGGTGACCAGATAGAAATAAAAAAAGAGTTAATATTTATAACGCCACCTGGTACCTAGCTTATGCTATTTTTACATTTGCTTCGTGAGCTGATAATTAAATAATTGTATCGGTCTTAGCTACGTTTCATAATCATTGCAATCCATTTAAAGTGTTCATCTCATTTTTCGGAACCAATATTATGTTGCAATATAGGTATTACTACATTAACAGAACAGAAACCTAGGTGTATATAGGGACCCATATAAGAAACATCCAAATTTTTTCGTTGAAGTCAGGAATATTTATGGAGGGGTTGCTACTATTACCGTATTATTAGGTACTTAGGTACATTATTCTAATATTAAATGATCTCAATAGTTTACATTAGGTGGAAGACTCAGTATATTAATAAAAGGTACTTTAAAAGGCATTAAAAATATTATACTATTAAATATTGAATTAGATGATAACCTATAGACACCTAACATTCACTAAGATATTTCGGTGCTTTGATCAACATAATTACTTGGTAATGAACGTCTTATTTTGATATTAAGTGGCTACAAAATGTGCAGTCACCTTTTACCGTGTAAATAAAACTACTACAGGCGAGGAGTATAAATTATATTGTATGCTCAGACTTAAAACGGGAGCAAACAAAACGGACGTAAAAAGACAAGCCGGGCTAAGACAAAACCGTCCGCCATGCCACTCGGGAGGGCGGGGCTAATAAAACACTCGCTCACAACAAAATCGCAACTACCAGCGCTATTCACCAATCGAATTAAGCTCAAATATATAGTGTTAAGTCTTGGATTTGAGTAGCCATTACAGGCGCTTACGCCGTTCTGTCTCGTGCAATGATTACACAAGTGGCCAATCAGCGCGCGGTTGCCACAGCGACGTGTGATTGCTCGAGTGCTCGATAGATGGCGTTGGTTGTTTTCGTTCAAAAGTTAATATGAAAACGTTGTTTCTGCACAATTTTAGATGGAAGAAAATAGAAAGTACATTAATAAGTAAATAAAGTATCTTCGTAATTAGTTAGCGCGTGGATAATTAAAGCTTTTGAAATGCGATAGTAGCACGGTATCAATCTAGGTAGTCGCATTTGAGTTTAATTTTCTATTGAAGCCGTGATATTTAATTCATAAAACGCAATCATTTATGCAACCCGTAGTCGAGGTAGAAACATAACAGCAGAAACAACAGCAACACGGCATGATTGCATAATAATCCGTTTATTGCAACGTCTCACGAACTGCGCCCCGGAATCGAGGAAACCTAATCTCCAGAAAGCCATTATACCGAAAATTCAACAAGCATAACTCATAACTGCCGATCGAGCCCGAAACACAACTTTAAAGTTGCAGCAACAGACTTCAGTTTAGAGTGGCGTTACATATAAATTTGTTTGCCGGGGAAATTAAGTGGTAATAAACTTTACGCGGTTAGATTAGGGTTTAGTTTGGATTGTAAAACGCATTTGAGTTTGGAAATGAAATTTTCATAAATGCGTAAAAGGGAAGAGGGGCGTTAGGTGCGGGGGTGGCAGGGTGGCGGGGGTGTATTTGTGTTTCCCCGCAGTTTCCGAGGGAAGGCGATACTCGAGCGCGGCTGTGTGTAGCTAGCAAACGGAAAAACTATTAATAATAATTACGGTTCTAGTACAGAGTAATTATCCCGTAGGTATATATGGACAGTTTAGGTATCATTGGGCGGTGTAAGTGTAACTGTTGCCGTCTCGTTCGCTCGACGGCGATGTAATATTGACGTCTCTATCGTGCTGTACTAATTAGCGATCACGCATCGGCTGTTTTACACCTCCAGCGTTACAAGTAGCAATTATTTCGTTTGAGTCGTGGCTGTAATTGAAACAGTTAAGAGATGGGAGCACCTATGTAGTGGGAGCGGGGGCCGGTGGTACAATGCGCGTTCCTGCCGAATATCATTCACAGACCTATTTATAGAGGCTCAAGTGAAGCTCAGGTGCCCTTGCTCACATAGTAGTAAGCTACTGTATTTTATTAAGTACCTATCTTGTTGTTGGATCAAGTACCTACCTACAATATTGTATTTTATAACAATTACAAAGTGTTTATACACCACAATTGATTATAAACGCAGAGAAAAAATGGTACGCCTCACAACTGATCCCAGCTTTCCCAGAAGTTTTGTTATACAAAATGTAGTTCACCGAATATCAGGAATGTTAAGGTGCTCCGTAACCGTAACCGAAACTATCGGATTTTCTATTTAAAAATAGGTATATCCGTAACCCTAAAAGAATCCGATATAAAAGTTTCAGATACTTTCGGATAATGGCAAAGTCTAAATAAGACACGTTATGTAGTATATATGACATGTTGTTTTTGATCGGTCGAGACACAAGCCGCGCGCGTGCTTTACATTAATATTCATAACCGAAACTATTCGAAACTATAGGATAATCCGAAATAATTTCCGAATCCGATATTATAATTATTCCTATATCCGTATCCAATCCTTATCCGATATTTCATATCCATAAAATCCCTGCCGAATATAGATACTGCCTCGTAGGTGTGTTGGTTGCAAGTGCAACCGCCGATTGGAAGGTCCCGGGTTCGATCCTTGGGTCGAACACTACAAAAATTTTCTAATTTAATTTTCTAGCAGTGTTTCGGAGTCTGGATATGTGCCCGATGCATGGAAATAGGCTCACCACCTATTCCATAGTGGAACGTAAACGTAACTGGTGAAACGTTGGTGTGTGCTGCATTCCTCTGCTTATCTCTTCGGAGATTACAGGCGTGCAGTTACGTTTTTTACCGAACTTTAAGGTTTTTACCGTTTAAGTGCAGCTGGTACTGATATAACTTGCATTGTCTCAAAAACTTTAGGTAGTAAGTATAGCATTATTTATTAAAACTGTTAACATTTTGAAATAAAATTATATCGTCTCTTCATTTACCTCTGTCGTGTAATACTTGCATACACTTGTTACGTTGCACAAGTAGGTAAATAACGAGTGCCACTCTGACAAATCGTAACTTCTACCTCAATGCTGTAGTCAAGCTATTTATCTTAGTGTGAGTATTGTCTTCCCTGCTTGAGACATGAACCGTAGCTACCGTATATTATGTGCATAATAACCAACCTGTTACCTTAGCCCTAGCTCATTAGTACCTACCTACTTCATTTTAAACTTGTCTGAGTACTGAGTGTTTCTGTATTCGTATTGGTATATATCATGCCCCTCACCTGAGAAGTTGTAGTTGCCATGTGTGCTGTGTAAATCAATGTGAAGTCTTGTCGTTGCCAACAATAAAAACTGAACAAAGGACGAAAGACTTCCTTCCGCGAATTTCGAATCGCTCCAAGTTCTTAGTTGTTGCGCTAAATATCGTGTTGCGAGCTGGTGTCGGGTTCGCTGCAACTATGAGCTAAGCCACCTACTGTGACCAAGCTAGTTTTGGATTTGGGATTTTGGAGATTTTTCCGGAATCATTAGAGTGAGAAACTTTTAAATACGCTTATATTAAACGCTAATACGTTATATTAAATTAATTTGGGTCAGCAAAGTAATATTTGTGTACTTTTATTTTTTATTTGAATAATGTTGTTCGTCTAATTTAATTAATCTTACATTTGGAACAGCATATCCATAACTAAGATGCTCGGATGTAAGTTTAAGCATATTATTAAAATATCACTGGCACTCTTATTGTTTACATAGGTTAATTTAATACATTTTGTATAGCTTTAGCAAAAATTATAAGAATTCATATTAGGTATACATCAATTAAAGTTTAATAAACTGTATAATTTTATTGCAATTATTTTAATAATATTTATATATTTCAAACTGTTCAATAGTCAATATAAACACTAGATCATTTCAGGGTATATTTGGAATATTTATTTTATGATTGAAAATATGTATCAAT
>DWEJ01001096.1:0-13927 GCA_018245835.1 Mysoria sejanus stolli
AGTACGTTACAATGGCAGTACATCCTACGCATTAATTGTGTTAGTAATTACAATAAAACAATTCTACAATTATTAATCGGTCCGGAATTTTCTATACGAATTTAAACCAAAATCAGAAATACAAAATGAAATATAATATGAGATACTTGAAAGTGTCACTTATCTTTAATTTAATTTATTATGAGTATCTAATAATGAAATCATTCTTTGTTGAAATCAAATTTTTACAATTTTACTATTAAGTGCCAGCATTCATATATTAAATACAAGCTAAATTACGTACCGGCTTAAGTACTAGTTTTCGCTGGGGCTTCGATCTGACTCATGTGAGTTCACGAAGAAAGACATCAAGTAGGGGCAAACCTAGTGGGACTATCCTGAAAAAATATACCTAAGACAAACCCGCAGACAATTTAATAAAGTGTTACTGCACATAACGCGTACACGATCTAAATTAGCACAAAAAGACGAATATTCATGTCATCAAAGCAATGTCTGCACATACACTTGTCTTTGATATGCTAACTAGCATGAATTGCTTATCCGACTCAATATGTTTTTGAATCAGATTAAAATTATAATGGCAATTGTAGTAGTAATATTTCAATGTGATAGACAGGTGTCTAAGGATTTTTTTAGAAATTGTCTGAGGATTGTTTTATTTAAAATATTAATTATTATTTATTTTAAACTGCAATGCTCTTAGCATTGTACTGTTGATGTAACTAAATAAACTGTAATCATCATCATCACCAGCCTACCTAAACCTATCGCTAGACACAGGCCCCCCTACAAGGTTTTTGCAAATAAATTGACAATAAGATAAAGATTAGTTTAATGTTGCGCCTATTTTTATAGACTATGGTGTTAGATTGAAATGAGTCCCTGTTTCTGTTTTTTCTGTATGTCATTTGGGTACTTCGTTTGTGATGGTAACTATATATGTTCAGTAATTATTTCAAATGAACTATTCTAATTCTTACTATTTTTTCTTTATTTAATCCTAAGCGCATTAAGTATTTTAATTTCATTTAAATTTTCAAGTTTTTTGATATCGATTAAATTGCTACCTATGTATATAATCGATCTATATAGGTATCGTAAATGAGTGCAGTTTTTACGGGTGTTAAGATAAAACCGTTAAGTGTGAATTTACGGTTATCAAAAATTCCCAATCGCAAATCTTGTAGTGCGCTGCGATATCGAAGTAAAAAACAAAACTTGTTAGACAGTCGCGCAGAAAATACTAATGAGAAATTGCTGTGAGTAATACTGTGGTAGAAATATTACTATAGGATATTATATGTATGTGTGATATAGGCATGGCAGACTATAAAGATCAGAACATCAACTTTTAAACGATATTGATGTTATCACATAATGTGTTGGACAGTCGCACAGAAATATGCTCATGAAAAATTATTGTAATACTGAGTGTATTAAAAAAAAACATCACGATAGGTAATTATATAGGTATTATAAGATAAACCTTTGATCTACAGCTTTTAGATACCTCAATTCAAGTGCCAATAGAGCTGTTCAGATGTTTAAATTTTACTGTGAAAAAATTATTAATATCAAAGTATTTTTTATCTGAACGTTACAGTTGCGGTTGAATGTTTAGAGTCATTAATCATCATCATTATTATTGATCTATTTCAGTCCACTGCTGGACGTAGTCCTTCCGCTGCGCTGCTATTCCTATGCCTATGGGCAGAGACAGCCAGGGCATGTAGCTGTGCGTAAACAATCCCTGCCACACCGCCATATACCAGAGTCAGGCTTAACTGCCTCTTACGACACCCTGTATCCTGGTACAGGATTGGGGAGTGTAATCTTATACCGCCCCGACACGGAATACAGCATAAAATCATGAATACGTTATCATATGGAAATTGATTACTTATCTATACATAAAACTTTTATCATTCTATTGTTGGAAACATGTCTCTCCTTAAGTCGAGAAAGATAAAAGATAATACGCCTCGCAGGCTAAAGGCGGGTTTGCAAAATTTACACCCCTCGGAGAGAATTACGTAAAACTAAGGTTTGCAAGTTTCCTCACAGTGTTTTCGTCACGTAATCGCCGAAGAGGTAGATAAAACAAAGAACAATATAGTACATTCCCAGGTTTCATCAGTTATGGTTACGTCCCATTATGAAATATATGGTGAACCTATTGGCATACACCGGGGACATATCCAGACTCTGAGGCACTATTAGAAAACCTAATTTGGAAAAATCAAATAGTACCCTACATCATCATCATCAGCCTATCTCAGTCCTCGGCTGGACATAGGCCTCCCCCAAAAAGTGCCATTGTGCCTTGTTCTCGGTTTGCCGCATCCAGATGGCGTGTCCTGCGATCCCCAACCCGCATGCCCAGCGTGGGGATTATGGGCAGAAACCCCTCATAGATAGGCGAGGACAGTGCCCTACCCGGGAATTGATTCCATTATGTCCCTAACGGCAGTCGCGTTTGCAACCAACACGACTAACGAGGAAGTCAATTAGAAGAATTGATATTTAAACTTAAATCGCACATTTTTGTAAAGTGGTCCACATTAAAACTTAAGCCTAGGACCCCTGGAGTGAGAAGGTAAA
Organism: Mysoria sejanus stolli; assembly: GCA_018245835.1. Taxonomy (NCBI): domain Eukaryota; kingdom Metazoa; phylum Arthropoda; class Insecta; order Lepidoptera; family Hesperiidae; genus Mysarbia; species Mysarbia sejanus. The sequence continues at coordinate 2,605 of DWEJ01001096.1, forward strand.
ATCAGAACGATTAGGCTGTTTTTGTTTTCATTATATTATAAATATTTTCAAAATGGCCAGGTATATCGACATTGTTTTATGTCCGAAAATTTTTAAAAACGGGTCTATTTGATTTTTATTACGATATATCAATCTATACACTTTTTTCCTTGAACATCCATAAATTGCATAAATGCATCGATGCATCCCTCTTAGCAACGTCCAGTGTACCGTGAAACTAAGCGCATATAAACCGCATCGCTGTGCCATTTCGAACACTGTGACGCCAACGACGTACAAAACACGTCAAAATGGTACCGAATTACCTTCTGGTTTTAACCTTGGCGGTTGCTGTCAGCGCAAGAACAGCGTCTACAAACCAGAACACACTGGACGAGGGCCGGAGTTCAGAGGACACTATTTTAGGCGATCTCAAAGTTGCGTACGAAACATATAAAGATTGCAGCGGTAGCGACATCTCGAATTGCCTGAAAGTGAAACTTGCGAAAGCTCTGAACAGAATATCGAAGAGTGAAGAAGTTTCGATTATCAGTGGGGTAAAGATCACGAGAGACAAGGATGCCGAGGTCGAGAACGTGGTCGAGGAGGCGATTCCGAGAGGTCTTGACGAGAGCTCCCTGGACAGCCTCATTCTGGACAAGATCGTTGGATTCATGCAGACTCATACCATCCAGGTAACAAGAAATTGAATTGTTCCTTAAGTATTTTCAGAAGTTAAGCAACTTAAATTTTATTTGATGTTGCAACACTTACGACAACCTCTACTATTATAGCAGCCACCTTGTATGCTGGGATCAACCAGCATTATAGAATTAGCTAGATATAAGGATTAAACATGTTTTGCATCCTCAACTCCTGTTCATTTTAATATGTTGTATTTTGTCTTAGAAGGGTGGAACCATAATTTATCATGCTGACCAATTACTAATTGATAGAATCTACGCTTGGAATATATTATGGAAAGTTTTAAGAATTCAAGTTTCTTCATCACATATTTTCCACACCTTCTCTTTTTTGGTTTTTTCTTTCCTTCACAGTTTAAGCCAGTGATATTTTAATACAGAACATAATTACAAAAAGCTCTTCATTGATTTTAATTTCTAAGAGATAAACAACTCTAGAATTTTACACAGTTTTTCTGAAAGTCGAGATCCAATTGCGAAAGAAAAGATTATGATCACGGATTCAGTCGTTATAAGATCTGTGTTCTTGAATCAACAGTGTAATTTACGATCACTGGTATTTAGCAGAAAAGCATAGCAAATTTTATCAGAAAATTAGATCGTGCCAAGATGAAACCGTGAAATGGAAACAAATGTACATAGATAACATAGTGTATCCAACAATAGCGTCACACATTTGATACAAAAAGAGCCTTTAAATATCGTTAATTAACTTCGTTAATTAAGTAACGACGTTTGACGTTAATTTATTTGTCGCCATGAATCTATACCAAAATTATGCTAAACACTTAGTGGCATTTAGAAAATGAAATTGTTGATTTTCAATTATGTATTGGGTTGGATACCCCCACCGATACTGTCATTAAGCTTCGTATTCAGATTATTAAAATTTCGGATAATCATTATATTTTATTAGTCCCTACCAACTGTCAAATTTTTGAATTATGAGGATATAGACTTCAAATATACTTAATCTGGTTCATTTATAGGTAATATAGCATACATAAGTCACCGGGTGAGCGCACGAAGCAGTTGACCAGATAGCTGAAGCTAATTGAGCTTGATTGAAGCTAAGGCTGTTGAAGCATCGTCGCTTCCATATTCACACTATCAATATCATACGTCATAATTACCAACCGACACACACATGCAAATATACTCTGACTGTTTTTAAAAAGAACAAAGTAATGTAATACAATGGCAAACAATTCTCAATGTCAAACTCATGAGTCGTGACGTCACATTAGACTTCGTTATGAATGATGAGTAACGACACTTTCAACAACTGTTACCTAATCAATTGTATAATATTAGGTGCATTGGTAATGTTATGAGGTTAATGTCGGATTACCAGATATGGTGGGCTTAATTACGATATTGTACTTTTCGATCATTTCGTATTCGTATCACGTAGACGGTTAAAAAATGGAGGTCAATGTCGTCACAAAGTTGAAAGAATCCTAATAGAAGAAAATATAGAAATTGCTTAAAGCCTGAGAGGACATCCGAGTCTAATATAGCTCAATAAAGCGGTTGATAATGTTAAAGGAAATATGTTCATAATGACATTTTATAACGCTTAAAGCTTCTATTTACTCGTATATATCAAGAAAGTGTGGCATATTAGTGATGTTCGATGTTCTGGTTTATGGAATATGCCCTAGTATTATGTAGTGAAGTTAAGACTACGCTTTCATTTATGCTATGCTTAATACCGCTTATTACTAGTAAAAAGATTTTTTTATTGGCAGGCAAATTAAAACATTTAATTCATTTTTAAATTATTTGGTAACATGTGCCTAAAATATGCGATGGTCGTTAAGATCGTGTGACGTACATGGTTATACGTTATGGTCGTTAAGATCGTGTGACGTACATGGTTATACGTTATGGTCGTTATGGTACATGGTTATATAAGGCATACGTTGGGGTTGGTCTAATTATTTCTAGAAAGTGTAAAAGCACACCTTTTATGTCCGTGTATTTAGATTTATTTCTAGAAAAATTAAAATGAAATGAAAAAAATAGCCTAACCAATACCTAAGAAAAGCAAATTTACGAAATATAATTTAAGTAGGACGTAAAAAAAACCTAAAAAAAAGTAGAAGTCGTCATTAAATCTATAAGTTACAAAAAATTTCTTAAATAGTAAGAGTAACGAGGAAAATAACGAATATGAAAACCTAAAAGCAATTTGATTTTACAATAATTTGAACATGATAAATTCGATTAAATAGGAGAATTCTTAAACACAATAATCAATATCTAGTATGACTCAAAACCAAATCAATCTTATATTAAAAGCAAATGTAATCAAGAAAATCAAAGGTAACACAATCACGCATTGGTAAAGCGATGAAATTCAAATTCCAATGTGACCATGAAATGCATTTAAAAATGAAATAAAATCATCACATACCGTAAGTCGACGCACCGTGACCGCTTTCTACCTACATCTCTTTAATTGCAAGCAATTAATTCATCTTCGCTTTTTTTCCTTGCTACACTCTATTAAGCAGTTTTCTTACTTCAGCCTACTTATTTATTATAACCGTTTCTTCTGCTAATTGGCGAGGAGTCATTTACGCGTGATGCGCTTTCGTGATGCATTATGGTTGCAATGATTTATTGCTCGTATTGTTTATGTATCTTGTATTCCGCATGCGTGTGTTATAGCACGAATAAACTAAAACAAATATGCAATATTCAGTCACGAGACAGGATTCGTATACTCGATAGCGTGTCCGTTGCCAATGTAATTTAGGTACATTTGGTGTGGACGTCCACTTGCATACCTATTGCCTAGCTGTTACTTCGTAGTAATTTGTATAATGTATTTATATACATATCTGCTGATATAACAGAAAAAGTTAATGTCAATAATAGCATCTACATTTTGATAAAAATGTTTATGTGAAATATTTAAAAAAGATTTATAAGGATAATGTTAATTATTATTATAAGGATAATGTTAAATATATTTATAAAGTAAAAAGTATTAAATAATGTTGACAATTTGCCTTTTCAACATTTATTTATTCTCATTTTCACAGGTCAAATTTCCGTCTGGTTCGGAGATGCAGCGCGCGTTCGACGGAGGCCGCGGGAGAAGGAAGAAACTCGCCCCCCTCCTCGCGATCCCTCTCCTCATCGGTGGTATGATGGTGCCACTGGCTTTCGGAGCCCTGGCTCTATTAGCTGGCAAGGCCCTTATCGTCTCCAAGTTAGCCCTAGTATTGGCTGGCATTATTGGCTTAAAGAAGTTGTTGTCTTCAAACGGCACGGGTGAAGCTCATGAGGTGGTCGTCTCATCTGGTCACCCTGGTTCGGGATGGAGCAGGTAAAGATTTTGAATCAATGTAAACACCTATCAGCATTACCATCATCATCAGACTTTTGCAGCCCACTGCTGGACATAGACGACCACATTTAGGCCTAGGCCGATATATCCACGAAATTTCGTTATAAAAAAAGTTGTGAATCAACTGATTGAATTGGAAATATGAAAGTGAAATTATTAGGCAAATGCGTTACGTTACGTTGCTTTACGTTACGTCCATGATTCATCACTTCGGGAAGTCCTCGTTACAAAAAAGGATGGAAAAGATGTTCAAAAGTATCTCAGTTTTTAAATTTACATTAAATGACATGATAAACAACGGGTGTGAACAGGAAATTACAAAGCACATCGTCAGTTATCAAGTTAACTATTAAGTTAACAAATAGAATGCATTTTTAAATAATAAGGACTTTTTATGAAAACAAAGTATATACCTAGTTCACTTTAACCAGCTTTAGTTAATTCTCTTTACATTTTGTAATTACAGGCACATACAAAATAATTACTCGCAAGTGAATATTATTAAGAATTAGTTATTTCTCTTCTTTATTTAGACATTCAAAATAGAAGTCATTACACTTGATTAATTCATAAAAAGGAAAAAAAATTGCTCAATTTTTTTTTCAAAGATCAGTTATAATGGAATGAAAGCTGCTGAAAGCTGTTGGACACCTAATGTTGCCTTGTGTTTATCCCATATTCTCTTAATCATATTGATGAATATCATAAGAACTTGGGTGAAATTGGGCTTTTTAGCTTTATTATGGTAACTTTGTTCGTTGGGGCTTAATGTGTACTTTGTTTACTTACTTGCTCGTTGGTCGTGTTGGTTGAAAGCACGGCTGCCGATCAGGAGGCCCTGGGCTCAAATATTGGGTCGGGTGCTACTGAATTTTATAAATTACATTTTTTAGTAGTGGATTGCCAATACTGCAAAAAGGCTTACCAGCTTTCTCATAGTGGGACGCAAACGTAAATAGTGAAACGTGAGAGCGAACTACATTCCTCTTCTTACCTTTTAGGGGATTATAGGCGTGATGTTAGGTTTGTGTTACGTTTACTTCACTGTCATCATTATCATTACCATCAACATTATCATCATCATTACCATCAACATTATCATCATCATTACCATTATCATCATCAATACCCAGTTGTGTCACTATTATTCTCTCAAAATGAGAAGATTTAACCATAGATAAGTAGTTAAGCAGAATGGAACATTCGATATTGTATGCATTTCTTTTTTATTTCAGGTCCATGGAGAAAGCCCAAGACTTGGCTTACAATGCGTACGCCCAGTAACCAACCCACCAAATACGTTCATGAATGCAAACGAGACATGAGACAAGTTATCTAAATTATAATATACAAACATTATTTATATTGTACATGGACAATACCGCAACGTTTAAAAAAACATTAAACATACATTCTACAATTACGATTTTGTAATTGTAACTTAATTTTTAATTACTTCACACCACTTTTAATACGAGATTAATTTATTACATTTAGACATACATATTTGTAACTGTAGCCAAAGGTCAAAGTCGATGGTCAAATTGGAAAATTGGAAAATGTTCCAATTTTAAATTATTATTACCGAAAAGTCCTTTCAAAGAACTATTCGGACAGAGTACAATACAATATTTAATATTTATGGAACAAAAATTATGTCATCATTTAAAAATTAAATAAAGAATAGTATGCAAACGATAATCATGATAATAAACGGCTTCGAAAAGGACTTCGATATATAATGGGAAAAGATTTTTTACTTTGTAATTTATTAAAATAGCAGTACCTCAATACTCTAGCGATTTTCTGTATAGTAATATTATATTCATAGATAGACACAATATCGTAATGATATATGTATATGTAAATATAATATATATGTAAATATTATCTATTTTGTTTGTGAGACTTTGGACGTGCTTTAATAGAGTTATTCACAGAATATAAAATATATTATATAACATCGGAAATAGAATATATAGAGAACATATATTGATACACACAATATATTGACATATGCATTCATATTTATTCATTTTAAGTTATTTTTATTTATCTTTTGTTATAATATGACAAATATTTTGTAATAGATTATTATTTTGTATTATTATGAAAATAATGTATCGATTTAAATATTTATATCCATTATGTAAATGTACATATGTAAATAGAATATGCATTTATGTTTATCGATATTACATACATTAAAGTATTAATATGCCAAATATTACATAATTTTGTATTATATTATATTTAAATAATATTTATTTAAATTTTATTTATATTTATTTTATCATATTTCATAATAAATATTTAATGTAAATATAAATAAATAAATAAAATAATAGACGATTTTAACTTATTTATTTATTTCATTTATTTAACTTTGAAATCCAATCATTTTGCTTATTTATATTAACTTAATAAAATTACCTATTAAAACTTTTTTTTAAACAAATCGTGCAGTTATTTAAAAACCCTGGAATATACTTCTTTATTTGATATTAAATATAATATAGTTAATAATTTAAGAATATTTCGTGTTCCTTTTAGAAAAATACTATATACTCGTACAAGACAATATTCAATGTTTGAAATTTTATTTAAAATTTAACATAATATAAGGATACGCTTGTACTTTCCTGCTTTACACGGAGGCAGACTAATAAAAATAATCATTTTCAAACAATAAAACATAATTAATAAATAGATGACAAATAAATCTTACATGTGAAATATATAGGATAACAATATTTTGACGGCGGTAGGACAATACAAGGTTTCTCCTAATAAGTATTATTACTGCATAAATTTTAGCGAGAACTATATGGTAGAGAGAAGTGCTCAGACATTGAGCTTTTCAACGTCGCCCTTTCTATTTGGAAATCCTGTATATGATATAACGATATCATTAACCTACACTTTTAATTATTAATTTTATGAACTTTAATGCAATATTACATACATTTAATGCGTCACGTTTAATGCATCACATTTAATGCATCACATTTAATGCATCCCGTTTAATGCATGATTAATTTTAGTATATTGGTTACCTGTTTAACAAGTCCTTGACCCCGTCGTTAGAAAGCGGTCGGTTTCTGAGGAAATACAGATTCCTACGCAAGAAATTAAGCTCGAATTCCTTTTGTAAATATACTATTAAAATTCCTTGTAGCTGTCTTCGTAACTTGTTCATTTCAGATGTCGTGATGATATTTAAAAAAAATCTATTTTGGTTTAATTTGATATTTGGTCATTACTGTTTAACTCTACAATGTATTTCTTAATTAAAGTTTTTGGTACTTAACATCTTAAGTCAAAAAACTTCCGTCCTTCATTTATTTGACCCTCAATATTGTTGATCTTAAGTCTAAAACCAATTTCTTAGATGTGCTAAATCTATATTTTCATAGTTATTTAATATCTTAGGTCGATTTTAGGTTTAGATTACTCAGTATCCACAACTCACACTAATTTTCTTTTACTTATTAACGTTAACTAATATACCTAATACTTCATCAACTTTCTTATAATTTCATTCATATAAAATACTAATATTACTTTCAATACATAAGGTTGTAATGATTACCGCATTTGTAATCCGATATGAAAATGTAAGTTAGTAATCCGATCTCAGGTCATATAACATGCTGTTGTAGAGAAATGGTTGCTTTATAACGTATTATTCATTACACGCGGTCGAGCAGAGGTTGAAATTCAGCTATTATTCATTATTGTTATGTTAGAACGTTACCGAAGATCAAATTTAAAAGAGTATAATAATATATACCTCTATGAAGAAAGACATACTACAGTTATTGAACTTCTATATTAACAATGGCTTGTCTTACGTTTGGCAAGTTATGACTTTAGTGTACCCAGTATTTACTAATTCTGAACTAAAATTCTTAATATACAATATTTAATTGAAATTTTGTAACAATAGTGGAATAGGGTAACACTAAATAAATACCAAAACGATTCCTTATATGTCCCATACTCTTCTGTGAGTAATTCGAAATTGAATCTATAGGGGTTTCCACATCACTACAATATTAGTATCTGGAAGTAGATATTTTTATAAAACAATAAATGCAGTGCGTTTTAAAGAAAAGGTCGTAACAAGCCAGCACATTAATGACAGATAAATACGATTGTGATCGATCTAAAGCTTATATTATATTGTAATGGATTCAGGTACTCGATAGATAGGACCTTCGATTAGTGCGGCGAAACTTTCTCCTGTAGTTAAACGCCCACAGATTTGTGACTTTAAAAAGATCTCCTGAGGTTTGGTGCCAAGATTAAAACCTTGTGAATATTGGTAATAGTTGTATACCTATTGAGAGGTGCTATTTGAAAGTTTTTTATTTACGATATTCTTCTATCTCATTCTTATTCTACAGGAAATATTTCAAATGAAACTAAAGAGGGACATTAATTTCAAAATCGATACTTAAAAAAAGAAATTTAGAATTATTATTTCTCGTTTTTTTTTTATCAAACTTTTTGTCACATAAAACATTGAATGTAACAAGGGAATATATTAAAAATATTTTATAGATTCTTTCTTTAGCAGGTCACATCAAAATTTCGTCGACACAATTTCATCGAGCCAAATTTTTAATTTTGGCCACATGTCGAATTCCGTTACATTATGCATGAACCTGTCTGCATGACTGTATGACCCATAATAATTTATGTTTTACCATCTCTCTTACTTATTACGTAAAGTTAAGTAAGAGAGAAAGTGTATTACTATGGTATGAGTAACATATTTTTATTAGTAGCACCTAAAAGATATTTCGAAACGTGACGATTTAGAAAAATAGTTTTAATTTTTAAGAAGCGGTCACTGACTTGAGATTATTTAGTTAAAAATAATCGTATTCCAATATCCTTATAAATGTAAGAGCGACGTCCCCTATGTTATAATATCAGAATTATTACTGGGATATAGCAGTCAGAAGTCATTTTGCAAGTCCTCTTGCAAGTTCATTGTCGTGTTGTATAACTTCGCTTTAGGCTAAATGATTTACATATAAATAATGTAACGAGTATATATTCTTATAGGGTTTCTATACAGGAAAGGTATTTAGGCGCAATAACTTTGAGATTATCCGCCTTTAGAGTCCAGCAGCGAACTTTTAAAGACGAATGGATCAACGGCTGTATGTAGTTATTATAAATAATGTACAATTCAGGAGTTGTATACGGTTTCGAATGAGTTAAATGAGAGGATAGTGGAAAAAGTAACTTTCTGTTACTGTAATGTAGGGAAATATTTGGCTCAGAATTCGTTTATAATAATCTAGTCGTTCATCACCAATGTCTCTACAAGCGTCTAGACTATTCCCCTCAATCACATATGTTTCATATAATGCTACATAAGAGTCATACAAGTATACTGCGTAGGATCGCAGTGTCAATGTAAGCTTAGCGGTAACTCACCGGATCACTAGACAGTGAAAGTGTAGCATTTACGATCCATTTATCACTTTTCGTTGTATATTCAACATAATATTACTAGAACACGTGAAAACTGTTGTTACTACATGGGAGAAAATCATATGCCACCTGTCATACATACACCTGTCATACATCATGTATCTAATACTGTATGGTGCTGTCGCTGCCAGGGACGTTGTAACATGGTAAGTTGTAGTGAACAATTGTAAATTTGTAATATAAATCTTATTTATTTATTGCAATTTTCTAATTGTTGACTTCAGACTGTTTGACTGAAATTATAATATGAATTTTCCATTTGTTTAAGTTTAATTTCGATTATTATAGGTATCATGTTGGCCTTTATCAGAATAGTTCTGTTATGTTCAGTGACATGTTCTGTAAGAATAGAAGAGGTAAATAGGGAAGTGTAATACGCTCCCATGTTTCACTAGTTACGGTAGTACTATGTGGATTACTTTGTGACCTTATAGCTTTATATCTCTAATGGCAAGATGTTACGTAGAATATTTTCAAAAATCCATCACTTTCAGCTCGGTTACTTAAGGCACGAATAAACACTAAGTTCCGAATGGATTATCAATAAATGCGACTATATATTGAATATATATTAAAGAATTATAAAACTATTGAATACGATTAATTAAAAGTATTACAGTTACCGAACATTGAGTGCACTGATGTAATAACCATTATTTAATGCGTTACGGTAACCTTGGCGTTTGATAACAAAAATAGTAATACAGACTAAAACTAAAAAGATAGAATATAGTCCAATTTAACGAGCAACCATGACTAGCACGAAATAAACAGAACAAACAAAAAAATACATTGCATCATCGAAAACATCGCGGTCAACTTTTTGTTGGTAAAAGAAAGTAAAGTCGGTCGGTAAGTTTGGAGGAGTGACGCGCGATGCAAGTAATGCTGCAAGTAATATTGAACGTTAATAGGCTGAAAATAACAGCTGATATCGCTGGTAAATTCATCAAATATCAATGTACTGAGAAATTACATTTTCGGCTCCCGTAGTTTTTATTCAACAACATCAGCCCTTTTAACGATTTACAGTTCGACAAGGCTTCTTTTGAGAATGAGAAAGGTGACGAACATACTGTGCCACGATGGGCAACCGCTGAGTTGATGGTCTTGACAGGTGCTGTAAACTTTTTGTACGCAAAGGGTTTCATGTAGTATTTGATTTTTATTTGCTTTATCTCTCCATCGTTTGCAGGCAGAGACACGCGTGTGGTAGTGAAAATTATTATTACACTGAGCGCGAAGCGACCGTTTTATTAGTAACAGAAATATCACCTTTTCATTGAAAATGTAACTCCATTGTAGTATAAATAAATTTCATTTTACATTGTAACTCAAATACAGTAGCATGATGAAAGAATGAGAAAAAAATAATGAGAGATAAATTAAGTCTTTTGTATATTATGATAATGACTATATTTGTTTGAACACAACCATGTGTTTCAACAAATTATTATTATATGAATGGCACATGGGAATTAGAATGACACCTGTAGTCATTCTGTCTGAAACGAGACCGATTATTGTTAAGGTACTGTACCACTGAGATATTGAAGCGACACTATATATTAAATCTTAATAAGATTTTACTTACTTAATAGTCTACATAGTCATAGTCTACATAGTTTACAGTCTTTTCTCTTATACGATAGCGACCCTTTTATCGTTCCACTGTTGGAACATGGGTCTCATCTAAGAAAGAGAGGGTTAAGGCCATAGTCTGCCACGCTGGCCAAGTGCGGGTTGGCAGACTTCACACACCTTAGAG
>DWEJ01001097.1:0-13923 GCA_018245835.1 Mysoria sejanus stolli
CTGCCGATCGGGAGGTCCTGGGTTCGATTCCCGGGTCGAACACTACAAAAGATTTTTTCTAATTTCTAGAGAATTTTTCTAGAAATTTTCTAAATCAGAAAATTTCTAGAAAAATTCTCTAGAATATCTAAATTAAAAATTAAAATTCTAGTAGTGGTTAGGAGTCTGGATTTATGCCCGATGCATGGCGATAGGCTCACCACCTATTCCATAGTCCATTCCAAAACATATGCGGTGAGACGTGGGAGTGTTCTGCGTTCCTCTGCCTACCTCTTTGGGGATTACAGGCGTGAAGTTAAAAAAAATTTATTTCATATGTTCGACATGTGATCGGTATTACCAGTATGATATACTAAATAAAACGTTACTAAATATACGTTAGCAATCAACAAATAAATGAATTGATGTGGAATTTCTTGCTTCATTCCAAATCTTCGCAGCATTCTGATCACGTGATTAATACGCAAAAGAAGTAGACATTTTGCATACTGAGACCTTGATTTCGAAGAAGCATTTTAAGAATTGAATTGAACGAAGTTCTACCTAAAGACATATTGATCTTTAAAAGCGTATAAATTAAAGAGACAACGCTATTCGGACTTGTTGCTTTCGTTCATTGGATCGATCCCACGCGATCCTGTTTGTTATATGCTTACTCAGTTCATACGTCACCCTTATCTTGATCGCGTTTTATCGGTAATCTTATTATAAACACCAGTAAGCGGCACATTATGACGGGCGAGATATCATCTGCTGCAATGTATGTGTAGAGAAATGTAGACTTTATTACAATACAACATTTATATTTAAGTAGTTTATTATTAAATCATCATCATCAGCTTGTTTAAGTCCATTGCTGTATACAGGTCTCTTCTCTTAGGGGTTATTGCCCAAAATCCCCACGCTGGGCATGCAGATTAGGGTTCGCAGAACTTGAAATCTTACACCGCTTACGCTGCTGTCAGTAGGCGGCCAGGCCGTTTAACCATTCTTAAGCAGACCATGCCATGCTGTATTCTGCCAGCGCCGAATGTTAACCCAGCATGGGGTCGGGGTATTCTTTTTCCAAACCGTCATGGATAATAGGAAGCTATTAACAAGTAGTCTCTAAAGATATTTTATTTACATTTGCTGTTTGGGTAAATTTTCTTTCACAAGCAGACATTTTTATATAATTATGTGGCCCACCAAAGCGATAACGACTATTAATAGACCACATTTCAAAATTCGAAATACATTCCACAAAAATATTTCTTATAATACGGATTATCGTGAGACAATACCAGCAGCGGGTATCAAGAGTGAAACAATAAAAACGAGGATGAAGCCTTAAAACTAAAAAGGAATAATGGCCGCTGAAAGAACAACTAATTACCGCGATTTAGCCGTGAATATTTCTGTGAAGCATTAACTCTGCAACATTATCCCGTGTAATTTATCCCGCAGTCTCATCGGGCGTTAATCTTTTATTTATATTAGAAAAATATAGAACAATACTGGCAAGATTCATATAGAAATTTGTAAAGTAGTAGTAGAAATTTGTAAATTTGTGAAGCCGTAGAAGTAACAATACGAGCAAGATTCATATTGAAATATTTGAAGTACTTGTTATGTATGAAATAAATCCATTTAATTTAAACTTAGAATTTAGTTTCGTGACTAACGAACGTGACTAACGTGACTTAAGTTTGTGACGTTACGAGTATTCCTCTATTGTAATATCTGTATAAAAGATACTCTTAAGTTGAAATGATCATTTTACTAATTATTACGCTTTTGTCTATTATGTGATATTTTTAACTAACCCGTATATATTTAGACGTATTTGAAATCATGTCCGGAGGAATCCAGGATCATGCGATTGTATTCTTGAGATAATTTTACTAGAATTACGAATTACGTGTACTAAAGGGACAATGCTACATTATTAGTAGGTTAACATATTTTTTTATTTATTTATATAAACCTTCTAATTACTGTAATTATTATTGTATTACGAAAAAGCGAATTAACTTTTATGATGGAATAGATTTCTTTCGGCAGTGCTTTATAGTATAAGCTATTAAACGTGTAACTTCATCCCGGGTAATTCATACCACAGTCTCGTGAATGTAACTTTGGATCCTACTCTAATTCGGGCAAATCGAGTGAATCCATCATTAGGTCGGTTCGGTGTCCCTATTATAAAGTTGCTTTGTTCTTGTTAAGTATTCATTGTATATGTTCATTTATTATACACAGATTAGCATATACATCATCATTATTTCTACTAACAGACGTCCACTGCTGGTCATAGACCTCGGCAGATATGGCAGAGGACTATAGTTCTCTAAGTTTAGCTACCAGCTAATTAATCACCTACTTATCCACTGTATGATATATGAGGTGAGCCTACTGCTAAGCACAAATCCAGACTCTGGGTTGCTACTGGAAATTTCATGTTAGAAAAACTCTGCCTGACCAGGCGATCGAACCAAGAACTTCTCGCTCAGCAGTCGCGTCCGCAACCACTTTGGCCACGACGCTGATACCAATGTTCAATATGAGACCCTTGAAATTTCTATGGCGTTATAATCGAGGCTGTTATTGTAAAAAGTTTAAAAGCATAAAGAAACAATATCTCATACGATTGATATCTGATAATGTTGCAAAGCGAGCAAGCAAGTACATCGGTAAATGAACAGGGCGACAGCAATTTGTAGTCGATAACCGCACGGCCACGCGACACCGCGCCGGATCGGCCGCCCGCGCTGATTGATGGCGCTGTCATCTCGCTTTATCAGTCGAGCTTGCACTTCGCGCGCATCATGTTTGTGAGATATTTAAACTCAAATTGGTTTTAGTTCGTTTGGCTAGTGATTGCCAGAGCAATTGCTGGCATAGAGAACCTGGCTTTGATACCTGGTTCGAGTACTAAGTCGGATGTCTAATTTACATTTGTGAATATGCTCACCACTTTTCAATGATGCAACGTATACCCCAATAGAGGAAGCGCGGGAGTGTACTAAACTTCTCAGCCTATTCCTTCGGGATATACAGGCATTATGCTACGTTATTCTTTTTTAATATAACACATTTTCATATAACTTCACACCAAAAACTATAGAGCCTCAAATGTTGAAGGAATAAAAGCCATACAACTCTAAAAATCGCCACCACACACACGCGCGGACACGGTGTTGTTTTTCAATTGATTTGTAACGAACGATCGTACAGAAACAATCACGTTGCGGCGAATGAGGCCAATTAACACATAGGTTTAACGCCGTGGGCAATAATATTATTCCTAACATCGCCGTAATACGATCACATGCTTGCAAAATACAATCGGAATTTATTTATCGCGGCGTATGAAATGCAGCGTGGTTATAAAAATATGGTGTCGTGTGGCTGACGCGTCGCTCGAGCCCGACACAGCGCGCCGCGGCTAGCGGCTGTACGGCACGGCCATTGTACGCGCGGTGCCCTACTTAGAGTTATTTAGTTACATCTTACGTGTGTTCAGTTGTGCAAAGAGAAATGTCAATACAGTTTGACGTTATTTCGTTTTGTATGTGACTTGATTGTAGTTACATGGTATCGGCGCGTGGATTTATGTGTGATAGTCGAAGCCAATATCTAATAATGAGTATAGGTATAATAATTACATTACATTTTATGGAACTATATTGCTAGTATATAGATTGTGGTAATTGTACTTTGTTTAAAAATTTCAGCAGTATTATCAAAAGTATCTGAAGAACGTAAAAAAACCTTTTCAATTTTACGTATGGTCAGCAAAAGTATTCTATGTATAGTTTTCTGACTACCCTTCAAATCGATGACAGTTTAATTAATTTCGCCAAATGCATTTGTTACATTAAATATATATTTATATACATTACAAATACATCCAAATGGAACTTTCTTTTGGAATCAGATAAAGTGTTTATAATTTTCAACATTGATACATGATTTATTGACACGAGTATCACGATAAAAGATTAACGTCACATAAATTGATCGTGATGTCACCATAATCCGATGACGCAGCGAGGAATCCGGCGAACTGTTTAGGTTTCGAACTTTTTACAAGAAGGCACATGTTGATTACGGTTTCCGGTATCTCCGGCGCTCCATTGTGTGGATTGTTCGTAAGTGCTGTCCTCGTCCGGCGGGTCCCGGGCGTTTCTCGGAAACCTGGTTTCGAACACCCTATATCTGGCAGCTTTAATCAAAGCCCCTTAAGCCCGGTTAAAGCTATTAGCAATACAGTAAAGTTACTTAGAATTTCTTTCAATGGATTCCTTTCTAATGAGCCTTCAAATGATTCATCGTCATTGTCCATGAAATTATTGGGAACCGTCAAAAGTTTAACGTTAGATGTAAGGCTAAAAATGGGTGTCTAAGACTGATATTGAATTTCTGTCAATAAGAGATTGTACGTATTTGTTGTAAACAAAAATCATTTCATGTCTTAATAACATTTCGTATCTTAAAAAGCGCTTCAAGCGAAATAATAATTAATTTCGTTTGCATGCGTTTTTTATGCCTCTTTGATAGCACGGAATTTCCTTCAACTTGTCTCAATCATGTCTTTTTGCAAATGTCCCTTCGTCTTGCCACTTAAATAGCAATGTTAGTAGCCGTTTAAGCCATAGAAGCCGCCGTCAGCCAACGCGTGTCCTTCCATACAATGCGCTCCGCCGTTCGACGAACGCTTATTGAGTAGGTACACGTATGTTAATTAAACATCGCGACGCTCATTAAAATTGCGTTAGAGGTTTCATTGAATTCAATTATAACAGCTTCAAAACATTTACAAAAGAGCTATTCTTTTGTTTCACCCCACACAAAGCCCCTCTGTGTGTATCTACTTTATTAAAACAAATCTCTTACAATATCGCGTATCCTCTGCCGCAAAGTTCCTCGTCGTGTTCCGTTCGGCTCTTGAATAATGCTTCAGTTTCTCTTATTCAGAAGTCCTTCTATAACTCAAATAACAAAGAGCCGGCCGCGGTGTTCCCAACAAAAGAATATGAGAAATATCTGCGCTCTATAATACGAATCGTATCGCGGGGAATATATCGGAAAAATATTTCATGCTCCTCGAATATCTGAATACATAGTTAAAATCTCTTTCGTATTTTATCAAACAGAAAGAGCAAATAGTGTGAATGTACAAAACATCGCTCCGAGCGATGCGAGGGCCGTTTCACTATTTTTCTGAGAGCTTTATCTAATCTGTCACTTTGCCGCATACTTACGTAACGATAGAGCCCATTCATTCGTTTTATGTCAAGCACTGTGATTAAATAACCTCCTTCGAGGAGGTCTCCGTCATCTGGAGATTACCGAGCTTCTATTGCGGTATTATCGCTTGTCTCCGATGTAATATTTCAATTTGCAGCTCGCTATTAATGGCAATAGCAGTTCACCTGCGCGGCTATTGTCGTTCAGTTTGTTTACAACACTTTACGTAAATTATATTGATTCGGTATAATATCTCGTTGGAGTCATAGCTTTATTACCGTTATTAGACAGTATTACGTCACGCATGAACGTTGATAAGTGTAATAACCGATAATTCCCTCGAACAACGTGGGCGCGTCATTACTTATTCACCTGCTATAAGCTTTATTCAGTGGGGCTCACGACATCTACTGGTTTGTTTTGTTTACGAATTCATATGGGACGGATTATTCATAATATACATACCTAATTATGTTCTATTCTTGCCATTTTCAATTTATATACTCATTTTTTAAATAATTAGGAGTTACATTATCATTAGTGGTAAATAGAGATATAAATCGTCGTAGTCGTAGAACAACGATGGATTAATTTTTTTCAGAAAAATCTTTCTTAGCTTATTTTTACTTGTAATACTTAATTTATTTAACTTTATTACAAAACAAAAACGTTTTTCTAATTCTGTATTAAACAACCGAGATACAGAGTTGAACACCGACGGATTTGTTCGTTTATTTAACGTAAAAACAAATCTTCAAAGTTCTCTCCTGAAAAGTTACAAAATTCCAGATCCGTCATTGTTCTACGATTGCGACGAAATACAAGAGCTGTGTCTTATTATTTCACTTTGGGTATCTACCTGCATTTAAAACGATCCGCTGCAATAATTTATTCAACCCCGTCGAGCTTTGTAACCGCCCGTAAAACGCTCTCTAATTACCAGTCTGTTTAAAGAATATATTACACAAATAAACTTTACGAGTCGTCGTACGATCAAACATAACTTTTTATTATCTCACATGTTTTCCTCGACGCACCCACATGAAGGAAAAAAATTGGTTTATCGCCGCCTCCCGCGCGGCCGACGTTCCGACCGGCCACGGGCACATGTTCAATTACTGTAACATTTATTTTTATAATTAACAATCTTTCTCTTTTATACTGCATTACGCTATGAATAAATATGCCTCAATCGGAGCTGTACAGCAGCTAGCTGAGGTAACATTTTGTTATCCCTTCATGCATAAATGTTTGTGTAATAATTTTGGAAGCCATGTTCCTGCCGAGCCCCCCTCTCCCCGCTCGCTGCCCGCGCCTCCGTGCCACGCTGCATCGCTCCCTGTCGACCGTCGAACTGTAGTCTGTACTTCTCTTTCTATCTTTAGTTTTATGAACACTGCGTGGCAAGCCCCAGAACCGCTTGCTTCGAAGCAAATAAAATATTGACTTACATTCATCAATAAATTCTCCTAATATAAAGCTATTTTTCACAATATATGTATATATAGTTATAACAATTATCTTAGAATTATTGTTAAATAGTATAGCATCCTTGTTAATAGGGCAGGCTAAAAGTAAAAATAATTTTTAATTAATAAATAAAAATCAGCTAGGATAGTCTTGTGGCATGTTATAATAGTTTTAATTTTAAAAAAGTTATAACTATCGTTACCGTAGGTATAGCGGCGAAGGATCATTTGTGTGTAATTTTACACTTTACTCTTCCACTTAGTGAAGCGTGAAATGATTGCTGCCATGCGGGGAGCGTTGAGTATCGCGATTTGAATTCCGCTCGAGGCTCGAGTCAAGTCGAGGTTCGTTCAGATACGCGCGTATTTGGTTCCGCGCGTAGTCGCTTAATCGCCCTAGTCCCGCTCAGTATTCGTGTAGCGTGCACTCGCGACGCGCGTTCCTTGTCACTGGCCCGAATCGCGTTACTAGCATACGGTACTTGCTACTTGTGCGAGCTAGAAATGTTCCAATACTCGTGTGGTGTGCAGTGTATGCTGATGCCTTTTGTCTCTTCGTAGGTGTGTCGAGCCGAGCAGTCTCGTGCGAGGATCGCCGGCGGCATGCGAGTGTTTTAGTGATGGTGCATTGAGATCGTGCCGCTACTTGTCAAGTGTCAGTGTTAACTATAGTGCCTCATAGTGCTGGATGGATTGTGTCTGTTTGGGATTGCCATCGCGAGTCACCAATAGATCAACTTTGGAACGGTAAGGTCCTCCATCTATCTTGAAACTTGTGTACTTATGTCATATATATGTATAGTCATTATAGAGCAATATTGTGTGTTAGATCAGCTCAAATATGTACTGGGCTTTGTTTGTTTTCAGCTTGTAACTTTGTTTTATTAATAAGATAGGGACGTTTACTTTTGCGTCTCATTATATAGGATTTTCATATCGGATGAAGCATTCGCAAGATTGTTAACAAAGTACTAAAAAATACACAGAAGTACATTTAGCTTTTTAATAAATAAAACTGATTAATGTAAATGCGTATATTGTTATATCATTAAGTTTTTAGATAAAGGTTGATATTAATTTTCATAGTAAAACCTAACATCATGTAATCCCCGAAGAGTAAGGCAGATCTTAATACTCATTATTAAGTAATGAATATACATTTTCGTCGCCCATATAATTCACTGACCTTTACAACAAATTTTATTGGTTGTAGAAATATCAACAAAACGATATGATAGCAGCAATAGAAACCGCCACTCAAATTAAGCAATAAAATATTATGGCTGATCGTTTGTATAAGCTTGAGGCGAGTAGAAATAATAAAACTTAGTACGAAATCCCACCAAAATGTTCATAATTATTAAGTAAGAGGGAGATAGATAAAACTTATATATAAGCACAATAACTGCGACCTTTAAAACATTTACAATGCCTTAAATGGTTATGAATCTTAAAATATGTAATGGGTAATTCTAAAATATTAACAAGGTTGGTCATAACCAAATTTAAATAATATAATAACATCTTTAGATTGGAAACAAAATATGTAAATGAACTAACATAGTAACGTCACAATAATCATCGCTTCGTCTTAGTATAAATAATTTGAATTGATTTAACTGTTTTGTATTGTACATATATCTAACTGGTTGTGCTATTTATAAAATGGTATAGAATTGCCTGGTGTAAATTCGTATTTAGTACAAAACGTTCAACACACATTATATTTCGAATAAAGAATTCTTCTTGTCCGTTATTTAAAAAAAACTAGGTAGCTAAACACACAAATAAAACCATCAATTTAGTAGATATTAACATAAAGTCTCACTTGGAAAACAAATTATTATTAACAACTGCTATTCAATGGAATTATTGTCTTAAGTGCTTTTAAGATTCCTTTAGTCTTTATCTTTAAGTATATTGCAGTACCTATTTGTACTCAATGACGGATATTACATAAAATGTGAAGCTCATGTACTTAGTAGTGAAACGTGGGTGTCTGCTACATTCCCCTGCCCATCACTTCCAAGTTTACAGGCGTGATGATACGTTTTTTGTTTGCGTTTTCACATACTTATAAAGCAACTTGATGCAATGTACACATCAAATTAATGTCCTATCGTGTTTATACAACGCTCTTCGCAGTAGACAAATTTAAAAATTTTCAAAAGTCAAAGCGAACAAACACCAAAACTCAATATGTTTGTTTTTTCCGCGTGCGAATCCCATTTTCCTCGGCGAATCCTCGTTGAGTACACAATGAAGGGCAAACGAACGAGCGAGATAGTTCACAAATGTTCAAGACAGAACGAGACAACAATACAAAGTGCCCAGTCTCAGTTGGTTTGCTGCTTTTATTTCATACTCATATTTAATAATGTTCCTTTGTTTTCAAAAGAAAACCTTTGTTCTTCATAAAGTCTTGTCTTATTATAATTGTGTAATAAAATTCCGATTCATTTAAAACTGTAATATCTATGAAGCCTCAGTTATACATTGGACATTTTAACAGTTATGAACCTTGTGTACATATTAATAGTAAAGTTGTTTTTCTTTAATTGTTTTAGCAAATTAATAAAAGTGTTATACGCTTAATGGTTTAAGGTTTCTTAAAAACAAATCAAGTTTGGTATTATTTTGATAATATTGACGCTTGTGGATTAAGATAAAGGAATAACACACACTTTATACATTCACATAGTCTTATTTAAGTCTAAAGTAATAAATTGTCAGAATATTTTATATAAATTACATTTTAATTATTAATCATGTAGGTACGTTTTAATGAAATGAACAGGTTCCTAAAAGTTCGATGGGATGAATAACCATGATTACAGAAATAGTGATTGTTTTGTTACTAATTACGGTTACAATAAACTGTTTAAGATTAATAATTTACTGGTATAAATATATACATATATTTATTTATAAATGATATTGTTAATGTTCATAACATGATATAGGTATCTAATAAAATAGTCATCGGCGTTTAGTAACATGGCGCGCTCGAAGCGACGTACTGGCGTTTCATTGTTATTTAAATAAATCGCTTGTCATAAAATAATTACAGCATATTTCCTATCGTACTTCATTAAATTATCAATCGTTCAATCCAAATAATATCGTTGCGTAGCGTGTCCCAATTTGTTCAAATGAGTATTTCATTGCATTAGTGATTTCGGTTATCATGGCGGACGCTAATTTGTTTCTGCATTCCTGGTACCGCGCTGTCTCGCTTTGTTTGTAAAAAGTATTGGAATTGTTTTATAATTGGTTTGCCGCGCTGTTCAATATTTAGCCGAATTTATTATTAATAAAAAACCTTTTAACGCTTTTATATAGCTCTATAGTTCACATATAGCAGTGTCATTGTGAATAAGGTCGTTTATTTCGCGCTAAAACTATTTTATCGCATACCATAAATAAATTGTATAATTTCGATTCACCGGTTGTTGTGAAAAGCCTAACTGGCGGACGATGATAAAATACATGTGATTTTTCAAGTATGTGTCAATCAATTTGTTAGATAGCGGTACCGTTAGTCGACAGTTTCTATCATGGCGCAATGTAATACTTAAACAGTTCGTTGTCTAACGGGGCGTATGTAGCTTACATGACCGCAAAACTTTGCACTGTAACCGCAGCAATACGTTCATACCTTTATGCTGCTGCAGTAATACAGCAATAATGAATTGAAACAAATGCTTCTAATATTTTAATATAAAATGGAAAGCGTGTTGGCGTGTCCTTGTTTCGTGCTGCCAACATGTGAGTTTGATTTTTTTTGCGTGGAGACTAGACTATTTGTCTTAGAAGATCGTGTGGTTTCTGTAGGTTTCAAAGTTTGGATAAAAAACCCTTGGAAACGATTTTGTTGAGATATAGAATGAGGTTAGTCCTATGTTGGTAAGGTCAGGCTTATTATATATATTGTATGTCCTAAATAGACCCCTAAAATAGTAAACATAATAATTCAGATTTAGAATTTAGCATTGGAGTTCCACTGGAACGAAAACTTTAACATTCAGTTTACAATGTAACTGTAGTTATTATTGTTTATAATTTATCCGTGGCTATTGCGTGGTTGCTTATTGATAAAAAAATAGGTTTTTTTTATCTTAGGCCCATTATTTTACAAACATTCAAGAGGAATTTAATGAAATGCAAAGCTTTGAAGTTGGGACATTTAAGTGAACTGAATAAAATTCGCCTTAAAGCAAAGTTGAGACTGTTAAGAAATAAAGCAGCAATTCCGAGTTAATCCCGGTCGACGTTATTGCATCGCCGCGGGGTTCTTTCACGCTCAACTGGTTATTAGTATCCATCTACAAGATGACGAGCTCGAATACCCATCCAAATCAATTTACGCTCACCTTCTTCACAAAGAAAATATTTTCTCCCGGCTGCCTACGCAGATGTTTTGCCTTCAAGTTCACACGGCTCTCCATCTCTTTCGCAGACGCCATTAATCTCTGATGAGGGAGAGGGACACGTGTACTTCATAATCTTTTCATTCGGTCCTGAATTTGTACGTGTACAAAGAGACAGCCGTTTTCTACGATACAAGGATATCTCGTTTGGCCGTAATCCGCATAATACATGGTTGTATTTGGATTATGTTCTGCTTTCTGCTTTGTGATCTCAAACATTTTTTTGTCGTCTTGTTGCTTTTTTTAACTTACGTTAAAAAGATATGGAAACGATTTAAGTTGCGTAATATTTTTTTAGGAATTGCAATTTTCAAAATTTGGGATGTACAGGTATTACGGTCCGATTGATGACAGACTGTGTCTTGGATATTGAGCATTTGTAAGGAAGTGATAACAATTTGTTAAGTTGACACCAAACCAGAAGGTCAAAATACCACCCAATGTAAGGGATATTTCGAAACAGCGTTTATTCGGCGCTTTTTACGCTTGCTTGACGTTGTATGACTTAAACAAAAAAAGGAACGTATAAGCGCTAGTCTAATGTCTGCTTCAGCGCTATGTGATAAGACTCGTATGTGGCTCGTTTATATACGAATATATCAGTGCGTACACCTGGGGCTCGAAGCGTACGCGCACTTATTCGTGCGTATAAAAACGAGCGTATTCGAGCCGAAAGTGGGCTGGTCCGAAAGTGCCCCTAGTATTAATAGTGAGTTGCAACTTGTTGAATCACTTGTGAAGTTTGTAACGCATTTTGTACTTTCGCACGCGAACGCGAACACGGCTATGTTTAATAATATCATTTACCGTTCACAATGTTAAACACGATAATGCACTATTCGCAATTACGGTTCATTATTGCTTCGTATAAAGTACCGCAACATAGCGGCGGAACAACAATTTGGTTCTAGCGTATAGTTACATCATTACACCGGCCGTGAGATAATCTCTCGACACCCATTATCGCCAGCTCACTCTGCGACGGATAACTTGTGACCGTCTCTGTAATAAAAGTGCTCGCTTGTCAACATCGTTTTCTCACCAGCGAACTTTGGATTGCTTTTTATATTCAATAGTTACTGAAAACTTTTACCTATTAAAAGTTTTCAGTAATATCTACGTTATTAACAATTTACGCCTTGAAACATTAGTACAATTTCAAGAACAGTAGACAACATTAAAGTTCGAGATTTATTTGAACGCAAACATAGTATACGTCTGTCCCTGACGTAATTATAGACATAGAAACAGGATTGATTGGACATTTAATTTAATGCTTAGAGGCGATAGTTTGGTCACTTTGTATAATTGTATTAATATTGTAAATGTAAGCTATAATATAAAATTAATCTTACCAGTCGAGTTAACATCGTACGTAGTAAGGTACCCGGGGCGTATGTTACCAAGCCATATATCTTGTTTTGCGCTAGTACGAACTAATATCTTCGTACTGCGAACTCGCTGCATTACATTTCCGCGTCATAAGCAATTTTTCTCGAATAAAGTGCACTCCGGTCCGGGTTCGATGCTCGGGCAGAGCGCCAAGTGGCGCGGCTGGCCCGTAAATCACGGGCGGTACCAGGCTCGCAGCGTGTCGGAGAGGCCCCAATCAGCCGGCCTATTGACAAACATACGGCTCTAATATAATGGATTCCGGAGCGATTTATCTGCGGCTCTCGCTTCTCTTTCGTTTGCATTTCGCATTCAATCTAGCGAGATTTAGGCGTTATGAGTGATGAACGCTGGCAGAAATACTGGGATTTATTTGCTATTCGTGCTCGCGGCGGGGATTTTAAACGATTATCGAAGATGCTGACTACGGATTATTTATTATCTTACGCTCGGAGAACATTTATTTATGTAAATTATTCAGTTACTTTAGCGGCGGAATAATCTATTCCTTTTCACTTGATTTATGCTGATGACGTTTACAAGAATCGTGTCATATCATAATGCAGATATTACGCGTCGTTAGCGTGTTGGCAACTGTAATAAAACATTTTGCCGGTTGGAACCGGTTCAGATATTTTTATGTTCACATTTCAAAATACACGTTATATTTCTGGAATATATTTGTTTGTTGTCATTTTAAAAGTATATTTACAACAAGAACACAATAAGGGAGATCTAATTATTTCATTTTGTAATGAACTGGTTGAATACTGAATATAATAGGTACATATTTACTACGAAGCAATACGGGTGAACATAATGGTAATTTATTGAAACGGAATTGGAACTAAACGCCTGCATATAATTAAGGAGGGCTATTATGCGTCGTTTATTTATAGCCCAAGATACGATTGGCTGATAGAGATATAACACGTTAAACATACTGTTAAGAGCTATTAATGAAATATTTATTGCTAATTTTCATTAAATACCTTTTAAACTTAGTTGTAGCAAATGTGCTATAAGCACTTTTTTGTTTTGTAAATAGTTAACAATTTTATTATATTGGCATGTGAAGGGTGTAAAGGGTGGATATACTCATATTTATATAATAAATGTCTGCAAAATTATAAAATACCCGCAAATTTAGTTACCTAGATAAATATCTTTTACGTTGATACCGCATCGGCCTGACTACGTTAATTGATGAATATAGACAGTTTGCTCTTGAATATAGACTCTTTGCCTCTATTGAGCACGCTGGGCATGTGCAGTTTGTATCACAAAGCGCTGGTTTTTATCCCAAAATACTTGTAACAGATACAAATAATATTTCTATCAATAAAGTATTGCGTCTATCTTATTGGTTTACCTCGTGACTATTATATAATATTTGAATA
>DWEJ01001098.1:0-13922 GCA_018245835.1 Mysoria sejanus stolli
CCGATGCATGGCAATAGGCTCACCACCTATTCCATAGTGGGACGTAAACGTAACCGGTGAAACGTGGGAGTGTTCTGTATTCCTCGGCCTACCTCTTACAGGGATTACAGGCGTGAAGTTAAGCATATTTATTAACATAACTTGTAAATGTATTTCCATATTGCGCTATCTCTTTGTCATATGCTTTCAAAGCTGTTTACAACTTACGAACACACACACACAAAATTTCCAACGTTGCTGTTATTTTCATAATGGCGGTTTATTAAGCAAACCTTGAGTACATATTATCGTTAAATACGTTTTTCCGACCCCTTGATATCGTTTATTTACGTAATTAGCTCTCGTGGAAAGCAAATCTACAGGTAATGAGTTGGGTACATTCCCTGAAAGCCTCAAAATCTTAGCGAATGGTAATTCTACTTAAAACAAATTACTACGCTTCTTTGATTAGGTATTTTGTTGCCAATTTCGCTTTTGAGTGTGAATATTAGGAGAATTATTTTATAATTTATTTAGCATTCGCGCTTGGTTAGCGTGGCATACTATGACCCGAAAACTTCTCATTCTGAGAAGCCGTGTATCTTATATTAAACATTTTCAATGTGGAGAGACGTTTTTCCATGTCCTATTGACATCACGGCTCGTCTTTTATCATATGATCACAACGCTGATAATGTGGAAGAATAAGTCAATAAATTGAATAAGAATAAGTCAATAAAAAGTCGAATACTTTTAAACGTCCGCTTATCAAACCACTCAAATCGAAACATAGTTTAGTCAGTAACTAGCGACAGAGAAGAAGAATCGCCATAGCAACATGACCCATATAAAATTTTCGAAATAAGTTCCGTAAAATGTTCCTGAAGAATGCGAATATTGGAAATACAGTTAAAAGCAATGTGAACGTGCAATCGGGAGACGTGTTAAGTACGGTGTCACGGAGCAGTGCCACGGGTCATGTCACGGAGCCAGCGTGCCACGGCGCTCGTACCAGCACCGCGGTAACGACGTTCAACACTACGAAATACATATTTTCCAGATACCCTCTTACATATAATAGCATCGTGATGTGACTTGAATATATTTTTATGATGTAAAATCCGCTCTTCATCTTCACGTTTTAAAAGTCGTAATAAATCGTAATAAAAGTATATTTGTATTTAAATCGTAATAAAAGTATATAAGTATTATGTTGAATATAGGATTTTTTCATGTTTTTGTCGGATAAGTCTTATAAACCGATTCTTAACATAGTTCATTGAATAATTATAATTTTATAATTTTATTTTACCTTGTAATAACAACGTGCCGCGTAATCACTTACTATAATTAACGCTTCCTTTCACTATGAAATACAATTCATTTAATTATTATTACTGATTATTTTGCTTAATCCATTTTAATTGACACACATCACAATCACATCGATAAAATTATATCGAAGCCGTAATGCGTACGAAATCTTGCAGCATTTAATTCTAGAATCATAATATCAGATGATATTAACGCTCTTTCATTATTACCCCATTACATATCAATACGAAGACCTACATACAAAGCCATACAGATGACAATACGCCATAAATCTCCTATAATAAAGATTTGGCGTTAGGACCAGCCACGCGCGTCAATATCGCTCGATAATCTATCGTGTGATATCATGCGTTAATATTTTTTTACGTCCCTATTTCACCCCCCGCTGTGATTTATATAACGTTGAACATTGGTTGGGTTGACTTTTTCAATTTATGGGCAAATGAAACTTGTACTGAGGCTGAGAAATAACTGAATGGAATGAACTTATTGTGGGCAATTTTTAATTATTTTGATTTAATAAATAATACAATTTTTTGAAATTGAGTCTAACGTAGTTTGAAACATGATGTTAAAGCATATGTTGAGCAAAGACCCCACTATTTGATACCCTCTGGCTCGAGATGGTGTAACTCGGTGCTCGGGTGTGGTAATGTATGTATCTATCACTAATCTCAGATTGAATTTCAATCCTATCTGCGATTGAATACAGATGTCCGCGGGTTGCGATAGTCCGTGAACTTTAGGTAGCGTTCTATATTCTAAGTAAACACTCAGAAAAAGTCACCTAACAGAAAATGACCCATGACACAAATAATTTTGACCTACATGGGTTTCTTTCGATTACAAGAGACTGAAGAGGGTGTGAAACAAATATTACAATTGATCAAAGACTACTTAACAGGATAGAACAGAGCGCGATGACGCTCTTTGGGGGAGGCCTGTCTAGCTATGGATTGAAATAAAATAATGACGTCTTCGTCATTATTTTATTATTATACTTAATATCTTACTAAAACCTTCCCTACCATACGAACGTTATACGCAAGTTGATTAACTATGTACAAATTGTAATATTACTATGTCGAACCAGTATATAGATATTGAGTACGCATGTTCTGGAACGTTCTCCTATAAAAACAGTCGCCGGCTGGACGCAGATGGTAGTGTAATACTTTTGGTGCATACCCTCGCAATACAAATGGTGTATTAATCCGTTTAATCGCCTAAGTGGATGGTGCAATGCGATATACTGGCAGTTATTTGATTTAGATATTAGTTCTGTCAGCTTCAGTTCGGAAATGTACTGTTGGGCTATATAATTGTGGATTATTCGGCTCACGTTATAAATAGATAAGTTTTGTTTATATAAAGCATAAACCTAAACCGGCGTAGGTGGGTGATAAGAGTGTGTGTACAAGAGGCACGGCAGTTCTTTAACTATAGAGATAATTAGCACTTGATGCTCTGTCTACCCCGTTTGGGACCCGGCGTATATAATCATTTGGTGCGAATACGAATATATGAGGTTTTTGTTTCATTTATTAATGTAATTATGGTGTTATTCAGCATTTGGTGAGCATCGCGCACTATAGTCTTAATCCTTGTCAATTTGTAAGAAGACCTGTATCCAACAGTAGAACGACAAAAAGTCCGACGATAATGATAGTATGAGATTTTTGAATTTTTAAAAGACAGCATATTATATTTCAAAGATGATGGATCTATTTATCTGCCCAGGCTACGCCAGTAAAACTATTCAAAGTGCGGAAAGTCACGATAAGGCAAAGCTTAGTTTTTAAGAGCAGCAAAACATCGCTAGTAATCCCAGTCATCTAACAGTAGGTGGCGTCCATGTCAGCTATCTGCTTGCATAAGGTAAAGAAATGAAATAAAAAGTTGCGCTGCATTTATATAAATGGAATTAATGCTGCAAGTTTGCTTCAATCTTTCAACTCTGTTTTTGCGGTTGCCATGGAAAGGAAACAAGTATTATTCTCGTACTCATTTGTCGGTACTGTTTCTGTTTGCTCGCAAACTGATGAATATCGCACGACGACTTTCCATTAACCAATGGCAATATATTTCTATATTCCCGCTCTAACAGAAACTATCTTGCAATTTGTTGTTCTTAAATCGATTTCCACATAGATACAAAAATTGTTACTTTTGAAATTGCTCTACGCCAATAAAATGTACAACGATGAGTGGTGCACGGCTGATTCTACCATTCATAGTCATATCTCTTTCGTCGATTTGTATATGAAATATCTGGGAATTTAAAGGTGGGTGTAATCGCGTTATCGATACAAAATCTATCGGTTTTGAGACGCAGAATTACCTATTCTATTCAATCGTGGTTCAAATCCCATTTGAAATCGATCGGTATCGGTAACCGAGCGTACCAGATGCATAATGGTGGAATTGGATCCGGCTCCAAGGACCAAGTAATTCTAGAAAATATTGCTCTCGTATTATACCCTTCTAATACATACTCAAGTCTTATATAACTTTAAACTATATACTAAATATTGGTGCAAAAAAAGCAAGGTAGGTCTATAAGGCTGTTCGGTACTCAGTGCTCTCTGCCTACCCCATAAAACATCCGGCATGAAGATATGTATTTTTGGGTACAGATACATTTATGGTCATGTACGATTTTTGTTCAAGTTTAAAGTCCCGTCCATACTTGTGTAACAGCTCCAATACCTTGAACTTGCTCTTCAACTCAAAATATTTTAATTAGACCACCATTACAGAGAAATTCAACCACAAAAATTTACCTTGTTACAAAAACTAACTATGTGAGATTTGCAACATTGTTTCTTAGGCTCGATTCACACTGACGAATTTCTTATTTTTGTCTCTATACGCATTTATCTGCCTGCTCTGCTTAGATTTGCTTAATATCAATAATAAAAAGGAAATGGTTTTTTATATCTACAGATATCTTAATATTTGAATAATATGACAAACTTATGTTTAGAACATACTTTATACACATTAGCTAGGAAGAATTCACATTATTTAGGGCAATAAATGCTACGTGTAAAACAATAATTTCACCGCAGAAACATCCACTGCTGTATGTTCGCGTAACTAATATAACTGTTAGCCAAAATACGCGTATCGTTAAGTATTGTTATTTTGATTCGAAATTGTCGGCGACCAATCGCTCCTCTGTATTGCGCCTAAAGCTTCTGCGAAATGACAGTGCGTTACCGACTGGTTTGAAGCCCGCGCGGAACCTACAGATAACTATCTCCTTCCCACATAAGGCTTCGACGATCGGCGTTTAGCATTCAATTATAGGCAACTTTTTAGAAAGCCATAAAGACACCAAAGAACTTTTAATGTGGAATAATTTGTTTTAATAAATTCCTACTTCTTTTACTACAAAGCTGGTGTGCGTACTAACAATAATGGACGCACAACATAATCCACTATTTTCAACACTAGACTACACTACAC
This sequence comes from Mysoria sejanus stolli, assembly GCA_018245835.1. Classification (NCBI taxonomy): domain Eukaryota; kingdom Metazoa; phylum Arthropoda; class Insecta; order Lepidoptera; family Hesperiidae; genus Mysarbia; species Mysarbia sejanus. The sequence continues at coordinate 4,786 of DWEJ01001098.1, forward strand.
TAGATCGTTGTGTGTAAAATCATAATAAAATCAATTGGAGATATCAATACATATGCTATTAAAGCGGTAAAACTTCTCAACTGAATTTGTTAAATATCGAAATAACATGAAATCAAACCTGTCTTTTCCCGATGGGGTAGGCAGAAGAGTACAATTCTATGATTCATCAATTACTTTATTCGTCCTACCATGGAATAGTGATGGGCATATTGTAATACACCGGATACATATCTACATAGATCCCATTCCACTACTGGAAATTTCAAGTTATATAATATAGATTTGTGGCTTGAACCCAGGACCTATTCATTCACATACCCTTGCAGCCAATCCATCAATGAAGCAGTCAAAAACACATATGTATAATAATATATGTCTGTAATATCTACGTATTTCACTAGTACCGATAATTTATTAGAAATAGAATTGTGCTAGTGAACTTAACCGTTATAGACGTGACACCATACAAATTTCACACATAAATCAATTTGTGTGAAACGTACCCGCGCGCCGGTCGATAAAACGTTTTATTCTGCAGATTATAAGAGGGGCGATTATGAGTCGCGTGCGGGCTGTTACTGCCCTCCACCGATGTAGAGTCCCATCTATTAGCTTGAAGGATGTTTAGAGTTTTGTTGGACTTACGGTAAAATATGCTTATGATAGAATTGGAGTGTAGTTATAAATACGTAAAAATTAGCTGATGCGTTCAACGATCCTAAACTCTGAACGGAGTGTCTAACATTGGAATGTAATAATAATACAAATCGTAATAAACTACCTCGTTGGTTACAAGTGCTACTGCCGATCGGAAGGTTCTGGGCTCAAATCCCGGGTCGGGCACTAGTGATTTTTCCAATTTACATTTTGCAGTAGTAGCTCGGAGTGATATTTGTGACTGTAGTAAAGCAATAACTTCACCACCTAATGCAGAGTGGGACGTACACATATCTGATGGAACATGTGAATGTACTCGTCTGCGTACGGGCGTGATGTTACGTTTTTGTAATAATAACTACTGGTAGGTTTGTGATCGACATGAAAGCTTGCTATTAATATGTGAAATGGAAACACACGTAAGTATGAGCTCTAGAATTTTGATCACACAAAGCCTCAACGCTGGAGTGAAAGAACAGATTGTAGTCATCGCCCCACTTTTTCGCGCTTAATATACAAGCTTTCGGGAACCGCTACACCGTTGGAGAAAAACAAATAGCGATTAAAGCGACACAAATAAATACAACCTCTGAATAAATGTCAAATTACAGCAATATAATGAAAATGGGTAATTAATTTAGACATAGTTGAATTTTTTTTCGAAATGTATTTTAATCAATTACTTGAACTATCAAGTATCTACTTTGAAGAACAATAGTCGTAATATTTCCGAAGTTTTACTGCTTTCTTTCTATGTTGCATTTTTCATTGTAGTTCGTTGAAAGCTTGTTTTCGTGAGCGCAGAATAATAGTAATAGAATATTCTATAGTAATGGTACTATGCAAAACTCGATGTTAACGTTTACAAAGTATTATTAATTTAAACTTGTCTATTTTTATAAGCGAGTGAATTAGCATACAGTTTCACAGTGAAACGAGTTGTTACAAGACACAACAAACCCGTTGCGGGCACCCCTCACCCTTCACTCCGCGGCCCCCGCGCGAGGGAAACAAAACTTTGATCATAGAGTGTTCCCTTAATAAAGAACCCATTGTCATCCCCCTATATTTATTTCTGGATAGATAATCTTTTATTATTCGTCGTCACAATTTATGGTCGCCCGTCGAATTTCATTTGTCATTTGACGTTTCATTGTGCCATTGTTGCTTAGGTCCGAGTCGCGGGCTGTGTGCTATACACAGGGAACGACGAACTGATTAGTTTTGCTTCGGTGTTGATTCCGTAATTAAAGCAACTGACAAATCAACAAAACGACGTTTACGTGAAGCGACTTAATTTTCATGTATAAAGTATTGAACATTTGAATGTTTTATGTTATGAACATAGCACATATTTTGTGTAAAATATTGAGTACTTATAGCAAAACATGAACAGTGTACAAATCAATTTAAAATTATTTTTATATTATTTTTATTATTTAATTTAGGATACATTTTTAATGTCCAGCAATGAACTGAGACAGGCTAATGAGTAATATATTCTGAATTTTCAAGTAAATTCTAGTTTTTTCATCTGCGAAACATCAATTTAAAAATACATTGAATACATCAGTTCGTTGTTATTGCCTAACAAAATTTATTCAAAATAAGTTACCCATACAAATGCGTAATTAACCCAATGAAACCACTAACACCACTTCGATACGGTATCGAGCAGTTAATTCGAATGCGTATCGATTTAATTCCCATTTTATGATTCGAAAACACTTTATCGATAACCGGTTGTTGCGATAAACGGGCTACATATTCGATGTAAAGTGCAATTGATTTTGCTATCAATTTTCTATTTACGTAATATTACGCCAGTAATCCCCGAAGAGGTAGGCAGAGGAATTTGGTAGAGTCCCACGTTTCACCAGTTACACTAACGTCCCCACTATGGAATAGGTGATGGGCCTTATGCCATACATCGGGCACATTGCCATTCTGCGAGCTACTAAAAAATATCTAAATTGGAAAAATCCAGTAGGGCTCGATCCGGGATTTAAATCCGGGACCTGATATCGACACTCGCAATTGCAACCAACACGGCATACAAGTAAGTTAAATTTATGTTGTAGGTATTTTTGAATTCTAGATTCTTTATCTGATTTTTTCAATATCGGGATCTGTCATGTTGATTCTAGTTTTGCCAATGTAAGTGATTCGTTGGTAATTACATGGAAGGATGTTCTTTATTATAATGCATTATTAACAATTTCGTAAGATTGCCGCTCAGCTGTCTGATTCCACTCCACGCTTTTCATACGGAGAGATTTTTTGTTTTTGTTCTTCAATCAAAACAACGGAATGTATAATTGGTATAATAATAAAACAGGGAAACTATTAACTTAAAATTAACATTGATTCCATAATTTGGTGTTTTTCGTCCAGTTATTGACATTAATAATTATTGTGTAAAGTAAAAATGTTGAGCGTTGGTTACTTAGTGAAGGTATTAATTTGGTCAACTGGCTCACATTTATCTTCGATGGTATGCGCCTACAACACTCAGGAATCCTTGAATAATAATATCATCCAGGTTGAATCAAACGACAGCAACGCGTGTTCTGTTCTAACTGACTGACTGAGTTTTGTTAGTGTTCACATGGTTTAAATTTTCAGTTTTACCCATAAAGGTACGTTTACAGTAAAGGCACTTATGTCATTTTTTTATTGTGAAGAGCTTGATGTTTATTTAAACAGAGGAGGCGGGATTTAACATTTTCATTTCGTATAAAAGGACATAAAATTAAAAAGTGACATTTAGATTATAACCCGTTTTCTTCAACATATTGTCCTCAATTCTTATAATTAATAAGCTCTTTGGTACCTGGAATTTATTGGTCATTAAATATATTTTTTAGAACTAAGGCATCACTTCTGATAATCCATTGACACAAGGCTATACGTAATTAGACCGTAACTTTACATTACTATTAAATATATATGTATATACATACATATTCATCCCTATAAATACGTAAACAAATTTTTTGATTCTCTGTTTCTTTACAGGGCTCGTTTAAATAATTAGCACTACTGGTTTTTCCCTGGTCTGTACTGGTATAGTACTGTCGGTTACAAATGCGTTTCTTGTCTTGAAAACTAAGTTAGAATTTCTTAGGTGCTAATGCATTTTGAATTACATTTAGTTCAATGGTGCTCAGAGCTTAACGAATAATGAAATTCGTGGTGAAAACACTCTCGTGTAGCTTAGCCTTTTATTGTTCACTTTTATGTAATAAGTCTTAGAAATAACGCATTCTACGAAATGTTCAGAAACCTCCCTTAGGAATATAACTGTAAAAATCGTAAAACAGAATTCCAATCGCTATAATTCAATCTGTGTCAGACTTGCACTGATTTTCAAAAACTTGCCATTTTTAAAATTGACAACTTAGTATAATTAAAATTTATTTTCTAGGGTTTGCATTTGAAGCGTACTTTTATATTTTAGTTCCATATCATGTTTTCAAGTGGTTTTGGTTATGTGTAACAATACGATATCTACTGGCTAATAGTATTTTTTCTAAAAAAAAAAAATTGTTTACTATTAATATACATTTACCTCGCCGAATTCATATTTTGTTACGTTCGGTATGCGAGTGAACGTGCTATATTGCAGCGTGTACTGTGACCACACTGCAGGGCGAACCAGCACACCGCATGCCGTCACTGCATATTGGTGCAAATATGTAGTATTCGATTGCGAGTCCCGAATAGCTGGGCTGGTTAATCAAATGTATTGCGTTTGTGAATCAAGTGGCACGAATGATTGTGGTTTGTTTGTAAATGTTTACAATAGTGAAATCTGCTGTGATGCTCGTGATCTATGAAGCATTCTGCGCATTCCTGGGACATCGAAGGTTATTTTTGCGATTAGATTAGTAAAGTGATATGCGACATGCTAGAGGAAAATCGTAGCAAGAATAATAAGGACCTTTTAACCGTCACATTGAACTTATCCAAAGGGGGATAGTTCATCGAGCACCGCTTCCGCAACTTTATTCCTGCGTATTTACGCGCGAGATCAGCATGTGTGTAAATCGAATACCGACTCTTAAGCCACCTACATTAAACATATGTCTAACGTGAATTCAGTTACCAGTTGGGCGGGAAACTATAAAACATAAACCATGCAATCATCTAACGGCAGAAATATTATTAATCAACCCCCAAAACAATTTCGCGACACAACTGCTTGTGGATGTAACGCGGTGCGCAGTTTGTTTGCATTTAGCGTGCGACGACAGTTCCACCAGCTACAACTATGACGATGACATCCAGTGGTTTTGCAATTTCGAAGCAGTCATCTCAACCGTACAAAAACTGCACACAAAGGGAAAAGTCGCAGCTGGTGTGCAGTTCTAATGTAGTAAAGATTGCGACTTTCAAGTCTATTTATTAAGGAAGGAATTAAATGCATATCGATTAGAAACGACGTCCAATTAGAAGTTGAATAAAAATGTAGGAATTACAATAAAATTTCTATCTCATCTTTTTCAACCATAAAAAGTAACGACAAGTTTACTGCAAATAAAAAAAGACCAGAAATGGGAGAAAGTTTTAATTTACACATTAAATTTTCCACAAAAATTTCAGCAGCGTTATTTTGCGTGATAAACGTTAAAAGATATATACTAACGCCTCATTTTTGTTGTTTGCATAAACCTCTGTGGGCGTTATTCGCCTGAACGCTATTTTACTCGTTATTTATATGCCCGGTATTCCGGTAAATAAATTGCAATTGAAATATAAATGAAATCGTTCTAATTATATAACGTAAAACTCATGAAAAATACAAATACAGTTCGTTTAGGTTCATACATAAATATTGTGTTTATATTTGAATTTCGTGTCAGTCGAAATCAATTAATCATATTGCGGAGATAGTAAGTTGTATAGCCTACTGATTTGAAATACAGCTTCTCAATAGTGGCGCGCATCTCTTTACAAAATGTGTGTTTATAATTAAATATCACTTGCTATATCGGCAAAGGAAAACATCTCAACGAAACCTGCACACCTTAGAGTTCAAAAAAAATGTTCTCTAAAGGCGTATGACGTCTACCAACCCGCACTTACAGAAACGTAGTAGCCTAAGCCTTGGTCATGAGACTCGTGGAGACACGTGTTCCAACAATGGAATGATATAAGGGTCAGAAATAAATTGCAGATTCTATTTATGTCTTCTTTAATTAAATCGATATCTTTCCTACACGGGTACATGTAGTAATGTTTTAATCTCTTTCCAATCTGTATTCGGCAAGTATCTGCACAAACAAAAGCTCGTTAATGCTAAAAGATGAGCGTTGCCTCAGTAGGAACACGGCTATGCATCACGGCGCTATCGCTAATGTGTGTTTGCGCCCGCTTCCGTGTTCCAGCGTTGTGCGCTACGCTTCATTGCGTTTTGTGTCTGATTGTACTTATAAGGTTGAACACGGTTGGAATATCGAGCATTGTAATTTATTAAAATACCTTTATTTCAATATCACTCTAACGCGCATGATGTTTGTCAACCCGCATATGATCAGCTTGTCAGACTATGAAATTAACCCACTCATTCCCACAGACTCATGTCCAACAGTGAAAAGACAAACGGGTTAACGATGAAATAAACCTGTTATATGAATGAGATTTTCAATCTTACCTAAGGCACTATCTACAACCTAGCACTCAAAAAAATTATGCACGTGTTTTTACTTTTATGCAATACAATTTTTGTTTAATTTTCTTCAAGTCACTTATTATTCTCATATAGAATCAGAAACAGTGTGTCCGAAAATAAAAAGGAAAAAGCATGCTACTGCTTTATTGAACTTCATATTTTATTCGTATCAAGATTTTCTTGAAATCTCAAAAGTTCAAAAATATATTCTGCTGTATTCCAATATGCTTTGATTAAAGAACAATGCGCGTATAATTGTTACAACTTAAAGATTTGTTAAAGATAGCAATAAACTGGTCAGTTTATTCTGAACTTATCAGTTAGATTAATTTACTTTATTTCAGGCAATCTTTTTCTCAAATTCAATTGCACTCAAGTTATAGAATTTCGGTGGTTTTTAAAGATTGCTCCATGAACTCTTAAATTGATCTGATTTTCTGTAACAACACAGTTTCTGACAAGAATTCAAACAAAAATAGTCTAAAACACCAGAGGAAGAACAAACACTTGTACAAACATAAATATTGATCAATCATAGAACGCATAATAACTACTCATAGTTTACTCGGCAGCGTTTGAATTATTTACTAAAAGTTTTATTAAACCCCACTAAAATGTAATTATAATAACTGGTTCGCATTGACATAATTCGCACAGAGTTCCGGTTAGATGTAAGTATCTCGATGGCGTAGTATCTGTTAAGGTAGCGCCGTAAATCAACGCTGCAGCCATGATATGTTGGTAGTCATGCTAGATATATGGCTTGTATGTTTCTACTCCTGAAAAGAGAGGTGTAATGCGTTCCAAACAAGGATGCATTCATTTATCACCTGGTCGTAACAGCACGAGTTACATTTATACGAAAAACATTTTCGCTTTATAATTAAGCTTATTACACTCTACATGGTAAAGAATATTTATACAATTAATTTTCCATTAACAATTTTAAATTGTTAAAATTTCTTTCTCTCATCCTTGTTTTACTCGTCATTCCTGGTACTTTCTCCAAGATTCTTAATTTAAACACAATTGTTTACACAAGTTTGACAGTTGGATAATTGATTACTGGGTTTTTATAACCTGAAATTCCTAGTCTGGATTTATTTCTCGTTTGTAACAATCCTGTATGTGTCCTATGAAGGACGAATATCATAACTGTAGAGTCGTGAGAGTATTAAACTCCTCTGCCTACTTCTTCGAGAAAATACATGCGTGATGTTGTTACCAGCACCCACATCGAGACCGAAACACGCGTTATTTCAGGAACGATTGTTTCGCGATACGAATAGGGGTAGCAATATCCCTCCCCGGGGCGAACCGAATACACTGCTGCGTATTGTGATGAAATGTGTAACATTTTGTTAACACTGTAATGTGTGAATTCCATTCTCCGGTTCCGTTGTACACAATCCATACAAAGATTATAACACCCTCGGTACAAAACCAATTATAATTTAATATGTAGCACAGCAATCATTACCTCGAAGGTAATCCTTGCGCCTACACTTCATACAGGGTGTTCGTTTTTCGAAATAACGTGCGAATAATGATAAAATCCTAAAACTGACTGCTATTTTATATTATTTTTTAAGTGTGTGTAGGTAACATTTGAAAAACCTATTTTTAACAATTTATGGCTGTATGTTTTCTTGATTCCGGTTCAATATGGATCGTCGACCTCTATCCTAGGAGTTAAAGTCTTCCAATTTATTCATCAGCGTTTGTTACCTCTACGCAATTTTAACATCAATAATAGCATAATATTTAATATTATGAACAGAATGGTAAGTGTAGATGAAACCTGTCAGATTTGTAAAGATATTAGAATATTTATGTTCTATGGTTACTCTATAAAGACCCTGACGTGATGATTTAATAATAGTGACATTGGTTATTAAATACAGATGTGTGTAATAATACTGGACACGTGGACCACCACAGGTGTTTGGCGAGATTACACAATTTTCATAATATTTAAATGTCAAGTAACACGAACAAAGAAGTACGTCGGTCGTGTTATGAATTAAGAAACGCTATAATTGAGAAATTTTCTTTGTAATGATTGTTTTTGTTTATTTAGTACATTTAATGTAAAGAGTTTACATTATATATTGGAATTCAAAATATTGAAAGCTTTCCAAAAATCAGTCAGGTACTTTTAATATAGTCCAATGCGTACAGAAATATGAAATAAATTTTCAAAGGAAAAATTCATTTAAATATTGACAAAATTAGTTAATAGTACGTACGAAGTATTTATGATTTTCAGCGATAACAATAGTATACGTTTCTAATTTCTACGAAGTCTGCCAAATGATGTATTTTAGCTTATACGCAATTAATTTTGAAATTGTATAACATTGTGTGTGTCTGATCGGCGATCGGCGATTTGACAGCAAAATTAATGAAGTAATCGTAGAGATAATACGAAACCACGGTACACGTGTCGGTGGAACTTCGGTTCAAAATTTTACATTTACAACCATATTCATAATAACTTATACGAACATTGTATTATATAGTGCAGAGATACCTGCATTATAAAACATATTTGCTACATTTTAAGGCGAATTTAGGAATAAGCTTTACTGCCTCGTTGGTCGTATTGGTTGCAAGTGCGACTGCTGATCGGGGGGTCCCGGGTTCGATTCCCGGGTCACACTACAAAAGAGTTTTTGTAATTTAGAAATTTTCTACAAAGTCTAAATTAAAATTATAGTAAGGGGTTTGGAATCTGGATATGTGCCCGATGCATGGCAATAGGCTCACCACCTATTCCATAGTGGGACGTAAACGTAACCGGTGA
>DWEJ01001099.1:0-13920 GCA_018245835.1 Mysoria sejanus stolli
GAATTTACAGTTATGATTATTTCTTTATAATATTTGTTTTTATCATTACCTCCTTCAAACATGTTGTCAGACAATCTCCTTGATTTAGGTAAGTTTATCATTGTCATAAGTTTATCATGGCATAAGAAAAAACGCGTTCTACGGATGCAGTTCTACGGGTTCTACTGCAGTTCTACGTTCTACGGATGAAGGCAATAGTGTGTTGTATTTTTTAAATATAGTTTTTATTACCGGATAACGATTTAAAACACTGAAAGAACGGGGGTTCTTTAGAAAAATATTGCGAGATAATACATCAGCTCTGATTTTTGGTGATTGCTTTTGTAAATAAGTTTCGCTTTCAGAGTCTGATTTATAGTCATAAAATGAGTTTTCTGAATCAACGGCATTCCTATTTTTTAGAATTTTTTGGATGTCATCACTTCTTTTGCTACTTGTTTGAATAAAGTTTTGATTCTTTTTTGTTCATGTTGCAAAAAAAATTTAAAATATTAACAAATCAATAAATAATGGCTACTAGAAAACAAGTTATCTAGAATTTTTATTTAGTAGCCATTATGCTAATTATACCAAATCGCCTTAACCATTTTTCCTTGTCTCTAAGTGTGTCTCTAAATATTGGTAATGCGATCTAAGTAACGTGTAAAATCATTAAAAATTACGGATAACGTCACGAATAAATTTTTCTAATTCAATTTATTTACGAATAAATTATTCACAAATAAATTATTCGTGAGTAATTTTAATGTGAATAAAATTTTATTCGAATAATTATTCAGATAAAGATTTTTTCGAATATTCAAATCAAATCATACAACTTTTTAAATTGTGGTAAATAAAACACAGCAAAATAAAAAAAGGTATTTTTTTTATTAAAAAGAGGAAAATAAAATTACAGAAACACAATGCCAACATTTATAAATAATAATATTTCATCGGATATATGTAAATCACATTCGAATTATGCTTTAACACTTACAAAAAATAATAAAAGTACATTTTGTCATGTGTTAATAATTTAAACAAATTACATTACTCTGCTACAAATACTTTGTTATATTTCATTATATATTAATATGATTTCCCTTTTATATAAATTATTTGTATGTGATGAACTGACATTCAATTTAGTCATCAGTTTCGTTCTTTATTCAAAATAAAGTAATGTTCAGGAAAATAATTTTTTCACAATTTTTGCTCCCATTTTGGACATTTGAACTTATATGTACAAATATATTTTGACACTTGTCATAAATATTATTTTCTTGAGCGTATAATAATTTTATAGTATACCAAGTTTTCTTGTTTCTAAACTGACTCAAACTATGATTAAATGACAAATATACTCCAAAGTGCGCAAAGTACTTGTAGCAAATGTACTTTTCTTTTTAAAAGGCATGTCCAATTTTCTGACAACACTCGCGTATTTATGGCATAGAAAAATGCACATATTTTAAAATGTTAGGCACTATCATTTAGCCTTGCCATCAAAATGGACGTTTACCTGTACACGCCAGTCACACACAGAAAACAGAACCTTGCACACAAGAACTTAGGGATCATAATATATTACTGGTCACTTATAAGTGTTGTCATCTCGCGTAACTACTATCTAGAATAGTCGTTTTCAACATTTCAAGCTTCAAGCGCAGGTGACATTATAATAAGTTAATCCATTGCATTTACTGACAACACAGATTGGTTTTGTGCGTACAAGCACTTATAAATTATAATAAGTATACATTGATTTTTAGTTCCTCACAGGAGCTGTAGATCGGTAAATATAATAATAATAGAAACAATTAGATTTTATTAACTGGTAACTTTCAACATACACTGCGTGTTGTAGTGAAAATGAGGTAGCGACAATATTTTTCATATTTTTCAATATTTGGCTAACGTCACAGATTTCTTAGTTATGGTATGGTTCATTGTAAAATGGTAATGAGTGATGCCATATCAAAAATTTCTACAAGGTGGGCTCTAGCGATATCTAAACTAATCTAACAATATTTATTTTATCGCCAATATACTTGACACAAAGCGGGGAGTAGAGGAAAAATCTTAACAATGTATTTTCAAAAGGGGTAAGAACCGTTACTCTTCGTTACACTTACAGCTAATTATAATGTTACAATTATAAATAAATATTTGTAAAAAAGCCTATACATTGTATATATAGTGGAGTACATAAGAGTTGTACTTGGAAATATAAGTATATTCCATAAACATTTATATAATTTAAGTAGCTGGAAATTTTTTTCTCAATGATTTTGTGCTCAAAATGGTAAGTGCGATATGATGCGTTTACAACATTCGTATGTTCTTGTCTGTGTAAGGTGATGAGATGTAGGCCCTGGAAGAGAGAAAAACAGTAAATACTCCGCCATATTGCTAAACTTTAAAACAACAACAACAACGACAAGGACTCATAATAAAAATACAAGCAAGGAAACACAAAAAACGAATAACATCACCGAACGTTTGTTAGCGTTATTTAACATTTTATGGCCGAATCCTTAACATTAGAGAAATGGTGCTGTATTAATAAAAAAATAACTGCAAATATTATAAGAAAATATTGAAGTTGCAACCGAAACGCAAACATGCATGAACATATCCATCAAAACCAGGCTGGATTGGATTGGATGTCACAATGCTAGTAACAATCTTTGGCAAATGATTCTCCCTAGCAGAATGCCATTAAAATTTACCTAGAAATTTTAATTAATAAGAAAATTACAAAATCATAGCCATGTGGCAGTGGAAGATTACAAGGGATCTGTAATTATGATGGGGCTGGTCAACTGTCGCCACCATTAACAAGCGTTAAACATCGTTGTAGATCACAGACGCAGTTCACCAACAACAGACGGACGCATTAGCCACTAACATTGGCTGGTAAACTCGGGCAGCATCGTGGACAATGGCTCAAGCGTCCCGCAGTTGCGAGTGACTGTTAGTGGGACGTAATAAGATCTAGACCCCCGTTAATATATGTAAGTATTTATTCTTAAGGAGAAGAACTTTTTACTGCAATTAAAAACTAATGATATAAATGTGAAGATTGATAGATTTGTATGGATTTGCGAATAAACACACAATTACAGTTCCTGATACATCGGTGAGCATAAAAGGATAAAGGGAACTTCTTCTAAGAAAAGGGATCAACTTCCTTTGTAAATATAAGGAATAACATTTTTATGCTATTTCCTTATATTAACCTTAAACGCTACCTTTTGGTAACATTTTAATACAACAAGTAGTGAAGTGAAGTCTGCCGACACTCACTTGGGCAGAGTTATAACAGATTCCTACAAAGAAATGATTAAAAGGTTGATAGTGATTACTGCGAAACTTGAATGCTTTAGATGTCTCCCTTTCATTCCAGATTTTAGGGTACGGAATGCTCGGCACGCGATTCTGACTTTAGAAGATTATTCGTTCTGAGAGAAATATCGGGATTATGATAATACGATATAAAGGGGAAAAATACGGAGGAAAGTTACATTCAAAGTAGACCTGTTCTTAATGGCGTATGCAACTTGTTAATCGTTACTCGGACAGTGGAAAATGGTCTCTTTTATCATTCTGAGACTCATGGTCGAACAATGATAAAAAAGGTGATAATCATGAGACGTTCATTATCCAAACAGCAGTATGTGCATGGAATATTAAAAATGAAGCAAACCTAAACGTTAGCTGTAAAAAAATCAAGACTGGAACGAATACAACACTTGTACACAAAGCCAGACAACTATAGATACGTGGAATCTACAAACTTTAATATTTTTAAAGAACCTGATCGGCATATGCTTGAATAATTTTTTTTTGTTTATTTTTAATTTTTTTTTCTTGCAGTCTTCTCGCTTAGCTTGACTATTCATTTAGCACTGGGAGCATGGATCTAGAAGAAGAATCAATATATATGTTAGTTTGATATATATCACACTACTCTAGAATTGTTCTAAATGACAATCTAATTAACAGCGATTTTCAATTGGCGCGTAAAAATGCTAAATATCTGTGCATCGAATACCAACTAATTATTGTAGTAATTGCATTAATTTATGCAAAAATTAGCCAGAGTGAATATGTAAGTGTATGAAAAATTATAATACGCTGAAAATGTACGTAAAATGGCAATAAAAAACAGGGCGTCGAAACAAGGAACGCGTGTACGCGACTACACAAATCATCAAAGCGTAGTGACAGATATTTCACATCGGTCACACTTTTTTAATCTGTATCTCTCAACATAACCTGACATTTTATTGACGATTGCATTATAAAGTGCTAAGCATCTAATTCTACGTAAATATATATAAGTCGTTTGTTTTGTAACAAAAATGTACCAACCACCAAATACGCAATGAAAAATAATAGTATCTACTATAATTCAATACATAATGATTCCTTTACCGACAATAAAAATGATTGTAAGTCAGTAACAATATATTTAAAGACAGTGACTGAGGGTTTGATGTTTGAAATCAAATTTCCTTACGTCCTCGGTTACTTCAACCCGCACAATAAATACTATGTTGTATTTATTCATAGTTGTCAGGAAGAAATTGTTGTAAGCAACAACGTGAATAAATTATAAAAGATATATTTTTTACCAGTAATCAATTTAGGCATCAATTTAAATAGTCATATTAAATTAGTTAAAAATAACAAAACGAAAAAATATTTGCATTTTCGTATACTATTCAGATAGGCATTTGATAATTGGACCATTTTCGTCGCATTAACAAAAATACGTAAAAAGAAATGTAATCCGCATTAATTACACCATTTATTACAAATATTTAATCTCAATCAAATAGATAATAATCAGTAGACACTTAAAATTTATTTGTAATAAGAAGAGGCACTGGACATAGCGTCGATAACCTTTTGTCATTTTTGAATTTTAACTGTGTTCAATTTAACAAAATGTTGCCGTATTACCTAAACTTAATGTTATAATCATTATTGGATACATATATTTATTGAAAGTTATAATACATTGCTGAAATTACCGTTCACAGGCCCTGAGTTCTTCTCAGGTCATTTCCTACTAAAAGGCCAAATAAACTCTAAAATCGGGAAACTGTAACGTGCTGTAAATAAAACCGTGCAACACAACGGCTTTATTCCGATAATGTTAGTTATCGTTTCAATATTCATCCGCTTATGTTAAATACGGTTAGTGTAAATTGTAAAATTATTTTTTCCAGATCAATACAATGAGTATAAAAAAATCTGGTAAAATTTGTTCATACACTTTGACGCCACGAATTTTTGAAGTTATACTTCTTTTGGCACGATTGAGAAAAATAATGAGTGAATTTTTAGGATGCGCGTACACATCGACAAAAAATAGCAACAGTCTGAACTTAGTTGCTAACATTTTTTTTATATTTGATAAGAGACGGCGCTGTAATATGCTTTAACTTTAGAAGTCGTATTTGGTTTTGGTGTTTAGGTTGATGTGCATTTAAGATTGATTCGTATAATGTCGCCATAGAATTAGATTATAGGCAGTCCTCGACTTACGTCGTTTCGATTTACGTCGAACATTATTTTGACCCTATTCCTCAAGCATACGTCAATTGTTTCGATTTCCGACATAGGATAATTCTGTTGTGGCGAGGTAGTTAGTTCATGAACAACGAACAATCAAGACGTAATACATATTTTTTTTGTATTGGAAACACGTGTGTCGTATCAGTACAAATAATCAGTGTGAATAAATAAAAAATATATTGGCGTTTATGTGTTTTCTTATTTCTATTCTCAAAATCACGATAAATGAATGTTAAATCACCAAAATTTGTTGTCAACACTGTGTCCAGTTTTCAAGAGCTATTAAAATTATAAAAATATATAAAAACTACATAAGTACCTTCCATTTCCAAAGCTATGGGAATGGGACCTTGGCAGCGTAAACAAAATAAATACATATAAGCTATGTAGCGAAAATGATCTGTATAAATTAATTACAGTCAAGTTTACGAGATTTGTGATGGAAATTGCATTTTTATCATCATCTACATCTGAATTGACTTTGATCGAAAAGAAAACTGGTAACATACATATAAAAAATTAGCAGGCCGGTAAAAAAAATATGTTATTTATTTACGGCGTGGCAAAAAGATGGCACTACTGCGGCGCCTTTCACCGCTCCACACTCTGTTTTGCCGAAATAGAATATTTGACATTTAATTTTTACTTGGTACAAATAAAATCGTAACTTTAAGTTCTTTTGTGAGAAAAGAGCAATTACTCAGTGCATTTTCAAGCATTCATTGAAATATTTCATGCTAAACACAAATTTATTCTCACTTATATTAAATAGGACATTAATAATTGTTAGTTAAAATGTTAATATTTTTCATTTTTTATTGATATAATAAAAAACGTGAAACATGGCCGTATGGTACATGTATACATGTTGCCAGTAAAACTTAATAAATCGCCCAAATTTATTATCCTTATCAAAAATCTCGTAAACGTTTAGCCCTTTTCTGCAAAAAGACACTCTGATCAAAAAAATGGAGATATATTGCATCTAATGGTATCAATGTATAAATGCATTCTTTAATGTAACTCTACGGTTTCCTGCAAGCATGGATGTCTAATTTAGAAATGGAAGTGATGGGATATATATTTTTTTAAATATTTACTACAAGGCGTAGATTTTAGGTGTTCAGTGAGCGGGATCTCATGGCTAGTAATTACGGGCACTGTAATATTATGATATCTGTTTAAAACAACGAACCCACATATTATAATATAAAAAAAGAACTTTTTAGATATAAAAAAGAGTGGTGTGCAATATGTAGAGAAAAATCTGTGTTGGGACTATGAAAACCCGTGAAAAGGCAGACATTCGGGAATTAAGAGAAAACAAAACAATGCCCCATGTTTACTAACAATTTAACCAATGTGACAGTTTTTATTATCTGGCAACCCAGAAGATTGAATATGTTTTGCCCGACAGTCTGCCTTGGCTTTTTTTTAAAATGTCATATGTCATGAATACCACTTACCTAATAAAATTTTATTGATAGTAGATTTTATACTATTATTGACAACAATATGAGTTTAAGCGCGCATCTACGTCTAAAACGAGCGGAGTACCTCGTACGGGAGCTGTTCACTTCCTTGTATTCTAACAGCAAAATAATTATTGCCACATATTACACATCAATTGCATCGTCTCATCAGACCTAAGGTAACTAAATAGAGATTACAAAAGTTATAACGGGTAGTTTGGTCGCCAATTTTAATTCTGACCCAAGGCAACTAAATCATAATTACAACATTTATGCCGGGAATTATTATATATTTACAATTCTTTATTCCATTCATTACTTTATTAATCTATTCATAAAATAAATAGTAAATAAGTATACATTGTACAACATATTTTACAGCATAAACTAGAAGTTGTAACGGTTAATATTAGATTCTAGAATAGCCATTTGTTCTTAGAAATTTTCATTTCACTTCCGATTCCTACATGTAAC
The DNA here is from genome assembly GCA_018245835.1 of Mysoria sejanus stolli. Taxonomy (NCBI): domain Eukaryota; kingdom Metazoa; phylum Arthropoda; class Insecta; order Lepidoptera; family Hesperiidae; genus Mysarbia; species Mysarbia sejanus. The sequence continues at coordinate 7,518 of DWEJ01001099.1, forward strand.
ACAAAAGCCTATGTTAGATTAGCCTGATTTACATGAATATGAAAAGATCATACCCATCATTCAGTCAATAATTTCTATTAATATAAACGATACTCATTTAGCCAAACATGGTAAATCTCAATTGTTTATTATTTTCTTTTAAATATTGTTTAAAATTTGGTACTTACAGCTCCATATTATGCACGGTAGAGTGTGGGCAGGTCGAGGGCACCCTAATGTGGCAGTGTTTGTGGCACTTGAGCTGACAGTCGCGGCACTCGTAACCTTGCTTGCCGAGCCGTCGCGCTATCGTCTTGTTGCAAACTTCGCACACCGTGCCACTGGCGGGAAACAGATAATGGAAGGAAACAGATAAGACAAAGTATAACTTATGGGTGACATTAGACTCCTTTTCTAATAAAACAGTGATGTTCGGATGTGAACAAAGCGTTTGTATTTACTTCTTATACTAAAAAAATCAGGATCTACATACGGATTAACATGACAAATAAAAAGGAAATGTGATTATATTTACAAACTTTGATATTATTATTTGAAATAAATGTGTTTGTAATTAATTGATAAGTAATTATAAAATTACGATGAAAGTTACTTACCCGCTGAGATGTTTAGCAATAAATGTGTGCTCATTATAAATATGCAGCTTCACTCCCTTCCGCCTCCATCTTGATCTTTGAGCGACGGTGAGCGGTACCAAGTAGTGTTTCTTGATGCCCGCCTCAATGGTCTCCAGGACCAGGGTGGAGGCCTCGTGGATGAAAGTCCGCGCTGATGCCGTACTGAACCCGGAAACCTCGCTGAGAGAGGACCTTTTGTGTTATTTAAAAATGTTGGCGGACAAGGTGGGAAAGGATAACGTTCATTTTTGATCACATTAAATTCAGAAACCAATTTTTGACACAATTTTTGACGATTTAGTAAAGGAATGCGGTTTGAGGATAGTGATATGACAATTCAATGGATGGAATAAAAAAAAAATTCAAAACAAAGTAAATAAAAAAGCGTCAAAATTATTCATTTTAAAAACATCAAAATTATGCACAGCATAGGTTTCGTGTCGACGCATTTTATTGAGATTTAGAAAAATAATATTTATAAGAATGCAATAAAAAAGGTTACAAAAGTCCGAGGGAAGAAATTAAAAAGCAGATTTAAAGTTGAAAAAATGATAAAGCGGAAACGCATGCATTGAATAATGATATTTGAAATATTTAAAATTAGTTTTAATAACCGATGTTACCAGATTGCAGAGTGCGATTACCCCCAGCGAGTGAGTGTTGACAGATGAAAAAAAGAGAGAAAATTCACATTAGTGCCGATGTTACCTGTCTAAATTATTATAATAATTCACTGGCGCGTTTCTATTTTTTTTTATTGTGGCAAGACAACATTATTTTGTTACAGAAGCACATGACGCATCACATGTTATTATTGCAAAAATCTATATGAAACTATTTTGTTAAAATAATGCGGTCTTGCCATGCTTAAAGGCATTAATTTTTAGTGTAGCCATTCGGTAATATTACAGCAGGCGCCAAGCGCATAGAATTTAGTCTTTTAAATAATGTTTTACGACAATAATTTGGTTGCTAATTTTTTAATTGTTTTGTTTTTGCATTTATAAAAAAATATAAGTTACAATGCTATACCATTATTGTTAAGAGATTTTTTTTATACAAAATCGTAATAGAAGACTGTAAAATTATATTTCCGTAGTCTACAAATCAAACTGGAAAGATGGAACGATCCATAGGCCAAATATGTAAAGAACTATATTGTAAATTATTATATTTTAGACTTGTTTTAGATATTCAGTATTCTCACCCTTAAAATAGATACACTGAATTACGAATGGATTCAAAAATTTCTATACTCTTAAACAGTTCTAGAATTAGGATCGTCTGTTACAATAATTCCATATTTAAAACGTCCACGTACCTCCGGGACGTCCGGGACTCGTCGCCGGACTGCGCGGGCGAAGCGCCAGCGGAGTAAACGTTTCTGTTGGGCAGTGACAGTGCTTTGTCTGTAAAGTGGAAAATAAACTTTTAAGTATGGCCTCCTTGATGTTTTATTGTCAAATTATAGGTGCTAAAGATGTATTATGTTCTTCGTATAGTTAAGTTTATATTGCAATATTTATATACACGCATTTATCATGCGCAAGTTAGAACGTAACATAACTTCACGTCTGTAATCCCCGAAGATGTAGGCACAGGAATGCAGAACACTCCCACATTTCACCAGTTATGTTTACGTCCCACATCGGCACATAGCCAGACAATGAACCACTACTAGAAAATCTAAATTAGACAAATTTTGTAGTGCCCGACTCGGTAATCGAACACGCGACCTCCCGATCGGCAGTCGCACTTCCAACCAACACAACCAACGAGGCAGTCATGCAAGTCAGAGTTTGTTAAAATTATAAAAAAATATAATTTCTTAAGTTATCCGTAACATAAAAGTAATCTTTTACAAATAGAAACACAAGGAAATAGGACCAAAAAAATCATTTTAATGTTGGATACACAAGCGAGCATAGTATTTAATGCTGACAAGACGTCAGTCAGACATGAGGCTGATGACCCGGGTCTCACCGTGACTGTTCCTTTCAGCGCTGACGCTGCGGAGGTGGTTGTTCTCCGCCTCCGAGTCCTGGAGGTCGAGGGACGCACCGCGAGTACGCGACCGGCCAAGTCTGCGACGGTACAAAATCATTCATGTTTTTTCATCAACAATTTTATCGTTCTATTGCTGGATACCAGTCACCTCTCTCATTGAGAAAGTTTGAGGTCATAATGGGAAACTTTAGTGAAGCTCGGATTTTTAGATTAAGTGTTGATTTCCGAAAGAAATGCGGTTTGGCGGACTTGATTGAATACATGTTTAAATTGCCGAGGGAGAAGTACGTAATGTACGTAATATTTAAGTTTTTATATGTAAATATCTTCATTATTATAAGCATTAAGAGTACAACACATTGTTTCCAGTATGAAACCATTTATATGTGCCACGAAATTCTTCATACTTCACTAAAGGCGAAGACAAAAGCCTCGCTCGCAATATATGTATAAAGGTACCTTACCTTCTCTTAATGGTGCCAAAGAAGTCCCTTTTTCTCTTCTGTCTTGGAGCAGGCTCCGGTGGTGAGTTCTCTTGGTTGTTCACGTAGTCTCCTTGCTGGTGGATTACGTACTTTATTGTACACAAATAAGATTTAATTCGAACAAACAATGTAAAAACAATGTAATATCTCGTTAAGTCACTATAATGTATTTTTATTTTATTATAAACTTTGCACACTAGGAATGTATTAAATTTTTCTTAATATTACAACTGTGTAAGATTTTATCTTTGTGCCTTTTAAACATTGATGGTGAGTGATTAAAAAGATTTTTTCAGAAAATATTTATTAATGGTTATGTCCAAGTTCGATTAAAATAATTGAAAGTACAGTACAACGTATATTACACATAAAGATTATAAAGATTTAGAATTTTAGTGCATTAATAAAAGAAAACGGTAAAACAAGATTAGTACACATGTGCTGAAACATTACCGGTTCCTTGTCGCCATTAGCTTTCGCACCATTTTCCTTTATCCTCACACTTTTGGCGGGAGAGTCTTTAGGACTGGCTGTTTTATCTTTTTCACTCTCAACCTTAGTGTTTATAATTTGATCTCGGGCGGTCGTCTCTATGGCCTCACGTTCTACTTCGATGAATTTTCCCGAATCGGTTAATTCCACCTTTTTTGGGAGTTTTCGCAGGGTTAGTATGGTAACACAGCACACGGGATTTTGGAAATTTATTATCTGTGTTTACATTATTCCGTTTACCACCAAACGTTTTACAACCAAAATATTAAAAAGTATTAGAACCTAAGCGAATATAATTTCGTAGGGAAATCTATTACAGCAGTAATAAATTGTACTATTCATTGAAACATAAGTAAACACTAATTTAAGAAGAGTAGTGTAGACCAAAATACATAAAACAGTGTTAAACAATCCAGCTAAGAATAGATATTAAAAAACAAAAATATTGGCGCCATTGTTCTTTAAAAATAACTTGTCACAGATAATAAATTCCTCATAACGTTCAAAAACATCTAAATTACGTTTAGTAACAATAACTTTACAAATCTAATGCAATTCATGCTACAGTAAAGGTCCATACATACTGAACGAACTATGATTATATTTACATGGGGAGTATTCAAAGGCGATAATTGGGTGGATATTTATCCAAACTTGCTCAAAATCTTTACTGTATTAAGTAAAAAATATCAAGCAAAACTCACCTTAATGGATTTCATCGGTTCCTACGATGGTTTTCATTCGTCCATAAAGGCATGCGTCAGCGTAAGGAAATAAAAAAACACAATTTTTAGACACAATTTAAAATCTATCGAAAAGGAACACATATTTTACACACGTATATTCTGAATTGAAATGGTGAAAAAAAAATATTAATTTAATTTTGAAGAATTGAAAAATGTAATTAATGTTAGCGTTGATAGTGTTCCCTTGCGATTAAGTATAATAACACCTTGAGAAATCATATTATAGTCATAAATAACATGACTATCATCTAAAGGTAAAGGAACATCTAAAGGTAAAAATCACACACACTGAAATAAAATCAATAACATGTTGCACACAGTTCGAAATGTATATTACACTAAGTTCGGGAGAACTTTATTAAATGGCAACACTAACCCTCTGCACGGAGTGTATGATAAGGGTGGACTTGTTAGCTGCACTCGTTGGACTTAACTCCAGTTCGCGTAAAGCCGATTCCGTTAATTGGCTTGTGTTATGTCCTGAAATAAATATTATCTTATATGTACATCTTACAGTTGAATAATATGTGTAAACTTTTTCTGAAAAGGGTAGGCCGCTCAGCCGAAATAAATTCTACCACAAGTAAATACATATTCATAAATCCCCATTTACATATACAAGATTTTTCATTGTTTCCATAGTGGGACGTAAACGTAACCAGTGAAACGTGGGAATGTTCTGCATTCCTCTGCCTACGTCTTCGGGGATTACAGGCGTGAAGTTACGTCTAACTATGAGTTGTTAACTATGTTGAATTTTCAGAAAACTACACCCCTCACAGGCTCTCCATAATATTTTGTTGACTTTCACTACAGAGTACTGACTAGTTTTATACTAGAAGAAAGTTAAGAATTAATTAATCATGGATATGTGTTTTCTATACAATAGACTAGACTAATAATCTCGAAAAAAATCATTAAACATACTTACGTGCTATAATTTATTGTTTGATCATGTTATCGGTAATGGGTCGATCTCGAAACGAAAACGTTTGAAATTCTCGTAGTTTGCGTAAAAAAACCAACAAGAGCTTTCCTTGCTTGCGTTGATTTAACAATTACATTCATACAAAAAATTGAAATTATGTATGATGCGATTGTTTTTCTAAAAATAGTTTGAATTCACTATAAGTGTGTATGTTCTAAAACCAAAAAAATATTTACGAAATGCGTTAAACACGTTTAATGTTTAAAAAAAGTTAAATCACAAACACTGGGCAACGATAATGATAAATAATAATATAATCAGTTTATAATAACTAAGTACAATTTAAATAATTCTTAATTTTATTCATTCACTTCGTTATTTAATTCTACTATTTCCTGATAAGCGCTGATTGATCGAAAGTTTGCGATCTGGATGTTATGGAAGGTCTTTAAAACAAGCTCAAACTCCTTCAAAATTGATGGCCATGATTAAAATTGGCTCCGTAAATATAATCAAATTTCCGAGCATAGTGCTTACCATCAAGTGTCCATCAAATAACCATATATATTTCGTTTACTATACTGCGCACTTATTTTTATCCAAAACATACCTACGAATACTATGAAGGAAACGCTCTCAGCACCTACACTTTATCTGATTTTTCCCTTAAAACCTTCACTCCTTGGTTATCTTTTTCGTAAAGTTGTGTTCCTCCAAGTGGGCATACCCTTCATTAAGTAAATTTTCTGTTAAGACATATTGCATTAGAGGTACAGGTTAAGCAAACATATTTAGATGATCCTTGATTTCCTTTGCATTTTTCTCTTTTGTACCTCCAGTTTATTCATCAAGTTTGACAATATTATCAATTAATCAACTTTGACAATATTATACATTAATCAACTTTGACAATATTATTAATTGTTTAATTATTAGTATTATTACGTGAACCACTCTGGTCTCCATTTAAACATAACTCTACTAACCTTATTCACTGTATAATTCGTCCTTTTTCGATTTTCGAATTCTCCTTTCTACCAAACCCGCCCTACATTTCCTATTTAAAATTGAAAGTTATAAAATTTACACTATTTGATATGTCGAATTGGTTATAACGCCATCTATTGA
>DWEJ01001100.1:0-13919 GCA_018245835.1 Mysoria sejanus stolli
ATTAAATATGGAATTATACAACAAAGAAAAATTTATTCATGTATTACTATAACAATTTTAGGGAACATATTAAAAATCGCCGTACAGTTTAAAAGATAATTGAAATGCTATCTAAAACTTAAAACAACTCAACGCTTTCCTCAAAATAACAAAAACATAATATCGTACTGACGTGAATCCTTTATTCAAAACTGCAATAAAATTAATGAATGAAGCAGATTAATTTTCGAGACGTGGCACTTTTGTACAAAAGTCACGTGCTTTCAACTCGTTTGTCGACGCTTAACTAAAAATATGGCGGTTTAGATTATATTTCGCGCGCTGAAAACGAAAATTCAAAACTAAAGGTTACGTGGGTTTTGTATCTTAGAATGCAAAATCAACAGGAGTTTTTTTCGAATATAAAAATATAAAGACTTACGATTTCATTTTTGCAATAAAACCATGTTAGATTATTTTTAATTTGTGGTACTTTTGAATATAAGCAGCGATATATAAAAGCTTATGATATTCGAAAGACATCCTACCTTTTGAGATGTAGTTTTTCGCAGATTTGCACAAATCTCCGAGGGGGTTACCCTCGAGATTTAATTGCTTTAGGGATTTATATGAAGATAATATTCTGATTGCGTCCGCCGTGAGTTTATTATAACTCAAGTTGAGATTCTCCAGCTGTAGCGTAGCAGAAGATAGCCAGCTGTAGAACAGAACTTTTATCAAATGGACAATTTAAACCAATAGTAAGAATTTCAATCGAACTTTAATCCGAACCTTATATGTCTTAGCAGGTTAGCCAAATAGAGTAGTACGTAAGAACCTGTGACTGATACTGAACTGAATAACATTTATGATTACCTTACCTGGGCAGCTCCGTTAGTTTGTTAATAGATAGATTGAGACTGCGAAGTTTGGGCATGTCGGCGAGCAGGTCGTTGGGCAATTGTGTGATGGCTCTGTAGCGCAACAGGGTAAATATCTGCAGGGTCTTCGTCCCGCGCAGCACTCCCGCGGTCAACGTCCCAGCCGGCAGCATGTTCAGTTGCAACTCTACCAACCGCCCACAGTGCTCCAGCCAGCCCCGCGGCGGCGGCTCTGCGACTCTGCTCCTCACGTGCAGCCGCTCCAAAGCATGGCAATCACCAATCACTTGCATGCCTTTTACGTTGCGTAACGTGGCGTTCACGAGCGCTGGCCCTGCCTTCAGGCCTCTGACGGGCGCATCCAGTAGTATTTCGACGAGTGCAGGCGCAGCGGTCAGGTCAGGGGTTACAGAAAGTTTAGTGTCATAGAGAAAAAGACGGCGAAGCAAAGGTAGGCGACTTAGCGCAGGACGTGGCATCTCGATCAGTCCGGGTTGATTTAGTGTTAGCGCTTTTAAGCCGGTGGGTAGCGTCATCAAAATAGTGGGCGTCAGCGCAACGTTAATAAGCCGCAGGTCCGTAAGCCCGGCTAGCGGCTCCAGGAAGTCTGGTTCGAGATGTATAGTGGTTCCGGGTTTAGCGTTCATCTCTAAGGCGGTGAGGGATAGGTTCGCCAGCAGAGCCGCCGACAGTGGCGGCTGAGCCGGCACGTCCAGCAGCTCAACGGACACGCTGGGTCGCACGTTGAGCGCGGCGAGGGCGCGCGCGAGCCCGCCGCGCGGCATGTCGCACGCTACCAACTTGACGCGTTCCACCGTCTCCAACTTAGGAAAGCGAGGTAGAGCCTTGTCTTCGAGACTAACGCGTTCAGGGCATTTGAGCATAAAGAAGTCCAATTCTGTGTAACTTATTCTTAATTCTTTATCTGTCAAGAAATTCAAGGAACTTATTTTAGCCTTATCGTATGTAATTAAAAAAAAATACTTTTTATGACTAAATGCGGCCAACTAGATAATATTATAATATAAAATAAGACTAGATAATTATAATATAAAATAAGATAGATGATATAATATAAAATAAGACACTTTCATCTTCATTATATTGATATAAACATAACATAACGCCGGTAATCCCCGAAAAGGCAGGCAGAGGAGTACACTGTGCGATACAGATGAGCCGACGGAGACTGTGGTCGAGGCCCACAGTCTCCGTCAGTGTGCGTGAGGTGGTTTTTCAATAAAAATAAGTTATTTATAATGCTTTATTTCATAAAATATTAGCCTTCCGCAACGATCCCCCATCTGAACTCTATAGTGTGCCAACTTTCATCCCCTTAGGTTGGTCCAACGTTCGTAAAAAAGGATCAAAAGGTCGACGCTTCACGTATTAATATATAGATAAAAAAGACTGTCTCAGAAATAAATTTTAGACAAAACTAAAATTTAGTTAGACTGTGACGTAAACGGCACCTTTGTTCACAATGTTACTAACATTAATGAAGTGTATATTTATTATGATCGCGGCTGAGAGGCGGCAAACAGACTCGAGCGCCACAGTTATCCGCGAGTTTTGGTTGTAAAACCGAAATTGAGGCTGAAACTATTTATTGTTGGCCGAAACTGGCTAAAAGCGAAACCGAACTTTCTGCGTGACATTAATATGAAACTGGTGAAACTTCGGAGTGATCTGCACTCTCCTGCCTATCTCTTCGGGGATTACAGGCGTGAACTTACTTTATAGTTTATATGAGTACATGATTCCGTTAAAATGAAAAAAAAACTATCATAAAGTAATTCACACTATTACAAAATTATACATTAAGTAAATAAATAATTTATTAGACACAAAATGTACCAAACTATATAATATAATTTAAGAACCCCTTTTGTTTAATTGAACTGCTGTTTAAGAATAATATTGAAACGAGAACTTGCAATTATTGCTTGGTTTTTGATAAGGAAGTCGAGAATGACGTAAGGAAGCAATATATCTTAAATGATGAAACATCTAAGAATACAAACGACATGAAGCTTTCACTACACGTAAATACTAATTCATTCGCTGCCTTTCACTACCTCGTTGGTGAAGTAGCTGCGAGCGCGACTGCTTATTGGGAGGTTGTAAGTTCGATCTCCGTGTCGGGTATTATCGGGTTTTGCAGTTTGAATTTTTGCTCTATGTATGGTAAAATGCTAACTTATTTGATTGATTTTATGATGGGATCCATAACGTACCCGGTGAAACGTGAGTGTTCCACACTTCTCTACTTGCCTCGACGGGGATTACCGGCGTGAAGTAACGTACATTACAGTTTACGTTACATTTTATTTGCTTGTCGGTTATAATGGCTCCCCCGAGATTGATCATTACGTTAGTTACGTCGTGTTTATCTTTGGATTTAGAATCTATAGCGGATTATGAGGGTCTCACAATTTATGAAGTAGTTGTAGTCTTGGGTGACTGCGAGGTCAGCGCGGCACGCGCTTCGCGGCGGACACCGCGGCCCGTCCTGCCCCGCGGCCGCCAGCGTCAGCAGCGGCAGCAGCAGCGGCAGCAGCAGCAGCAGCGGTAGCGGCAGCAGCAGGCGGGCGGCGCGCGGCTCGCCGCTCGTTCCGAGCTGCTCTATCATGAAGGGAAATACTTTGCCGCGTCAACAAATACTCGTCCGCCTCGCCCTTGACCCGCGTGCGTCGTTTTCCTCGTTTGCGCTTCGCTCGGTTCGACATCGAACATCTAACCGGAATATAATCGTACCAAAAACGTACGTTAAAGCAAATTCCCTCTGTTATGTGTTAGTGTTTGTGAGATTTGCAGCGTTATCCGAGGGAGCTGGGGAACTACTGGCACGGATCACGTCCACAACACCCCGAACACGGTCGGCGACGCCACCACTACTGCCCGCCGCGTGCTCATATCGCGCTCGCGCAGCGCTCTGAGTAACTCGTATATCGCTTTTGTTGACTTTGACATTGACGTTTGACATCTGCAGATAATAATTAATTGAAATAATACTCTCATAGTTATTCTTATATCTTGTTTAACTATGATTTAATGTTTGTATGTTTAGAAATATATCGTATTATGTATGTTTATAAATATATCGTCTGCTCAGTGCAAGACTTTATTAAAGGTATTTTAGTAATTTGTTTCGGTTGTATCTATGATGCTCCAAATTTGATTCTAAGGATGATGCTCAAAAATATAATATCTTTAACCGTCTTCTTGTTCAAAGTAGAGTCACTAGCTGGTCATGAGATCAGCCATCGTGGTTGGCGCGCCTGGCAGTATTTATATTCATTCATAATCACACATATTCGCCGCTCTTAGAGGCTCATTTCATGCACCCCATGTCTTTAACCAAAAATAGACGACCAATGTGTTTTAAAATACCTTTACAGTAATAAAGGTAAAAATCTAAAAATCAATGAAGTAGGTACCTACTCTAAACTAACAAGTTTTTTATTTTGATTAATGCTTGATAAATGACTTTGATCAATGCTTATTATTTATGTATTACTTATTTCCAAAAAACAGTCGCATAACAAAAGTATGTATATTCACGCCTGTAATCCACTAAGAGGCAAGCAGAGAAGTGTGCTACACTCCCACGTTTTACTAATTATGTATATGTCCTACTATGGAATAGGTGGTGAGTCTATTGGCATACACCGGCCACATATCCAGACTCCGAGTCACTAGTAGAAAATCTCAATTAGAATTATTAAATTGAAAAAATTAATAACTTCGATGAAAGTGATGAGGTTTTATCAGTATATTTATGTCTGGTTCGATATTTGAGAGTAGTAACCGCTAATGTCCACGAGCACTAATTTCTAGCATATTGTTCCCCAGACATTTTTCCTTATATATGTTTTTACGATGTAGCGGCGCGATACCTACAGTTGTATGAGCGCGCGCAGATTGCGCAAGACATTACTATTTTGTAAGTGCGAGAGTTCTTTTACAGGTGCAGTGAAATGGAATTAAGCTTCATTTTTCAGTTGTTCATGCCAGTAGCATGTTCCTGGATGTGTCAATTGCTTCTAATGAAGCTACTGATGAAATAAATTACATTATCCGTAAACAGTTACAAAGGACGCATATTTAATTGATACAACTCATTACTATCGCTTAATTTGTTTTTTTATGAACAACTAGCTCACCCGGCGACCTTGGTACGGCCCAACAATTAATGAACAATTATTTATTGTTTGCATACATATAAATTTAATTTAATACATGAGGTATAAAAAATCGATTTTTACCTACTCCTAACAATAAAAATATTCCTAATTAAATTACTTGTATTTTTTTATTATATCTTATTTTATATTATATCTTAGTTTAAATATATTATTAGTAAATTATTAGAAATTAAAACATAGTGCCATGTATTGAACACTTACCAAACTTAAAAAAAGATTGAGGTGCATTATGTAATTCTCACCACCATGTATTATAAACTTATAGAATTTGAGCGTGAGTTCAACCCTTTATCTATATCTATACATATTATAAAATAGTCTCCCAAAAATCTACTGAACGGGTTTTTGTATGTTTTTACTAGTGATGCGCCGACTATCACTTTGGCCGACTAGCCGACTAGCCGACTAGCCGAATAGACGATTATTCGGTTGTAAAAAGGCCGACTAGTCGGCCAAGCCAATCACGGTTTCGGCGATTGCCCTGTCGCTTGGCTGACACCTGATTTGCGCGCAAGTTACAAGGCACGCAGTGTTTTTGTGTAAATAAATATATTCGTGTAAACGTCATACTATTGTTAGAAATCAGGTGTGGAAATGAAATAAAATAGGTCTAAATCGATCACTTTACAAATAAATACATTTAATTTAAATAACGAAATACAAACATGAAAGACAATCGGTATAAAACAATTAGCTTAAATGTTTAACGGAAGTTTAGGTTTGTAGTGTTAATGTGTAAGCATAATGTTAAGGTATGTATCTGTGTGTGTTTGCGTTAGGTTTAAGGTGCCATATGCAATATATGTAACATCAATCAATCAGTAATAAACGAGCCTTAGTTCGGAGCGGGTCTTTCATTTGACCCCTCAAGGCTTGACAAACTGGCAGCGCTTCCGCTCGACTGAGTTAACAACTAAGAGTGTTCTAATGCCCATCGCTCGTCCTCTTACATTGGTTTAGAACAACTGTTCAAAGCGATAACACCTAAGCGATGAGTCACAATCATTTGCATTTGTCTTCTCCAATCTCCACCAGATGGTGCCGTTGACTATCCATTTTACTTATTCTATTATACTTAATTAAAGTGGAAGTGCTCAATTAAAACTTTATTATCTCGAAAAGAAAGTCTCGTGTATGGCTTTTCTTAAACAATTGGGCGAAGATTCCAGTAAAGTTAGGTGTAACCAATGCGAAATGATAATTTTTCTTGGTTCATCAACACCCAACATCAACTCCTTCGAACTGTGGTGCCATTACGAAAGGTGTTTTTTTGCGCTAAATACACAGACTTGTGTCTTTGATGGGTTAAACTCGACAAGGTTTTGTCGACCCCATCGAGAAATCCGTTCCAATAGGTGCTCGGTTTCAGACACAAGTCTGATTCTGCTCTTCTCCACATGTGCTCGAGAGGCATTAGCACGGGCTGTATAATGCGTGTCCGCGGTAGTATCATCTGCATAACTATGAATGCTATCACATAGTTCCAGCATATCATTAATATGCAGAATGAATAACGTGGGAGACAACACAGAGCCTTGTGGAACACCAGCATTTATTAGCGGTCTGTCTGAGCAATGACCATCCACAGCGACAATAATGAATCGTTCAGTAAGAAAACTAGTTGTCCACATACACGGTCTCGGGAAGACCGTAAGATTGTAACTTCGCGAGAAGTGCCCCGTGCTAGACCCGGTCAAAGGCTTTTGCTATATCTAGGCTTAAGGCCAAAGCCTCACCATGTTTCTCAATATCTCTCTCAAGTTATCGCTATTGGCCTATAATTGGCCGGGTCACTCCGATCTCCTTTTTTAAGAATTGGGTGTACTAAGGCTATCTTCCACGAAGATGGTACTCGTCCAGTATGGTAAGAGAGAGAAAAAAGGCGCGTTAAAATGGGAGTCAACTCAGGCGCGCACTTCCTTAAAACCGATGCCGGGATGCAGTCCGGCCCAGACGACTTCTTGATGTCTAGTGATAATAGAGCTCGCCTAACAGACTTTTGTGTGAACACAATGTCAGGCATAGTACTCTCACATTGCGAGATGGTCGGCAATGTACTGTTTCTGTCATCAAGTGTCGAATTTGAGGCGAAGAAGCTGCTTAAAAGATCGGCTTTCTCCTTTGCTGTATGGGCCAGACTACCATCAGGTTTTAGAAACGGTGGAAATGACGACCGGCAGAAGTTTCCTTCGACAGCTTTAGCGAGAGACCAGAATGCGCGACTCCTGGATGGGCGACGAATTTAGTTTTTGTTTTAGCTATCTGCCGCTTAGTGGACCTGGAAACAGCATTGTATTCTTTCTTTAACTCTGAGGATTTCGGATCCTTACAAGCATACGCCAAGGTCCAAGCTCGGTACGCCTCTTACTTAAGCTTTGTAGCTTTAGCGCAAGGTGCATCGAACCAGGGCTCATTACGTCCGCCAACCGGTACAACAGAGCATGGGACAAACCATTCCATGCCCTGCTGCACCATCTCGGTGACAGCATCGGCGCATGTGCTTGGATCATCAGAACAGAATCAAAGCTGTCTCCATGGATAGGATGCCAAGTAGTCTCGTAATCCATCCCAATCTGCTGACCCGTAATGCCATGCCTGACGAGTTCCAGATGACCGTAGCCGTTCTGGAATCACAGGTGGAGTTTCAGATCGTACCAAGCAGTGATTTGAGGACCCTAGGGGGGCCCCGACCACCACCCGGTGGTTTGCAGGATGAGAGGTCAGCAGAAGATCCAATAAAGAAGCAGTATGGTTCTCGATATCTGGTATCCTAGTAAATCAAGGTACAATTTGCAATAACCCATATGCCGATGCAAAGTCATAAGCTGTTCTTCCAGCGAAGTTGGTGATACGGGATCCGAGCCACTCACTGTGATGGGCATTAAAGTCGCCTAGAATCACCGTCTCAGCTGTAGGGTGCTGCTCCAAAACTCTGTCAGTCGCCATTTGAAAGCGTTCAAATAATCGTGGTTTTCCACATCTCCGCTATAGAACCTATAGATGTACGCATAAACGCGAGTGATGCCACCAAACTCTACGCGAGCCCATAACATGGATAGATCTTTTGTTCTAAGTTCCTAAGACGATGATAGCAGACATCTTCCCGAATGAACACACATACCCCGGCACGTCGCTTGAAAGCGTGTTCTAAATTTTAACCAGGGTAGTGCAGATACGATGTATCATTCGGGGCCAATATCTGTCTCTGTAAGAAAGAGTAGGGCCGGTTTGTTCGTTTCAAGATGGTGATAAACGGCGTTTAGGTTGGAGTGTAACCCTCTAATGTTGCAAAAGTCCACTACATATGTGGGGCAGATTGGCGCTGAATTACAAGTTTTCCTATTCCTTTTGCCCATTTCGTCTAGGAAAGATAGGATGGCAGTGCAATGTCGACACACAAAGGGGCAAGGTGCGAGTGCAAAAAAGCGGTAAGTCTTCTGTTAAGGGGTAATATGACGTGCCGGTTCGGGGGACGAAAGGACCCCCGATCCCCCTCACACACTGCTATCGGATCTCAACCCGGTTTCTTACTCCGGTGCGATAACCATGTGCGAGACTATACACCGATTGGCGGGCAGCCTCCCAGGCCAGAGGTTTATAAGTGATACCTGGGTTCGGGCCCCCTACTGACCGATGGGCGGCCAGCGGACAGCCGTTTCATCGGCTCTCCCTGGCCCCCGAGCCAACACGTCATGCCCCCTTCAGAAAGGACGCCCTGCTACTGGCCGGACCCAATGTTCGCCGGCAGTGCACCACCTATAGGATGGGAAGGGTTAGGTGGAGGGGAGTAACTGGCTTCCAAGCACACATCCGAAACACGCCTAAGGACATTTGACGGATGACTCTGGCCAGGGGGTGGTAGCTACCAGGCAGGCACCGGTGAGCGTCTTAACATCAAGCGTCGACTTCTGTCGCCTCTTACGACACACTGATTTCTCAACATGGTATTGAGGATAGTATTCTTACTCCGCCTCGATACGGATATAAATTTCAAATATAGTAAAAAAGCGCGCCCCCGTCCTGTGATTCAGCGTAATATTTTAGACCTTCCCCCCCTACATGGGTCACGTAGTATGGGTACGTTCCCTTAGTATCGATCGCACCAATTAGTGCGGAGCTTTATAGCTAGGGACTCTGTATTCTTTTACCAACAAATAAAACCTCAGTATCATGTAATTGTATTTAATTTATTATAAATTAAGGCGTACATTATGTCTCTTAATATTTATAACTTAAATTTTTTTATATATTTACAACAGTTACCAATATTAACACGTTCATGCTAACAGCGTATGCGTATTATTCCGTTCAGCTAATAAGTGGTGTATGGAGCACATCCAACGCTCCATGCAGTGACAGTGATCGCCTCCTTGCGGACGCACAACGTTACTATACGTCGTCCGGCGCACGTCGCGTCATACAGCCAGTCGTCCTGTGCGAGCCACTGGTCGTTGTTCGAGGTTGTGTACATGTTTATCTGCACTCAGTTTATTTGCACTCGTTGGCACGGCGTAGTTAGACGTTGACGTACTGACGTAAGTGCTTTATAGATTAGGACTAAGACTCACCGTTAGCAGCAGTTAGTACTGCTAACTTAGCAGACTGTCTCTGAGCGTCGATCTGGTTTGTATGAAAAAATATGTGTGGCACCGTATCGAGTTCAGAAAATACCGTGTGCTGTGTTCACGTGAACGTGTTAATTTACTCTTACGTAAAGTATTAACCTATGAGTTCTTATTTATCCCGCAGTACAAATGTAACAAATGTCAGCGGTTCACGTATACTTAATATGTACGTACCTATAATAAAACCTTTGTACAGAGCGAGTGGAGAAGTACGAACGTACTATAATTAAACAAAAATAGATTCAAACACTTTTCTCAGTCAATAGTAACAAGTAACACTTAACTGTTATCATTCGTCAAATTAAATACAAAATGTTATATAAATAAGGATGCTCGTGTGAAATACAGAACAATAATGCGTAATGCCAAATAAATACATATTTACTGTTTTTATAAGTCCAACCCATGTCTATTATTGTATGCAGGTATTGCTGTGCCGGTGTCACTAAAATAATCTCTGCAATAACTAATGTGGTCACCGAGGAACCAAACTCAAACGTTGAGAGCTATCATGCTATTTACAGTAAATGCTCATCGTCCAGTGTCGCGACTCGTACGGGACACAGGAGATATTGCCAGAGGTGAAATAAAGACACCACATCCAAATCCGTAGTAGCTACTATTACTTAACTAAAATCACCCATGTTGTCATCGCATTACTAATATGGTATATTTACAAAGCTACATTACTACACAGATAAGAACACTCGAGGTACTTTTCAAAACTTCACTTCGTTAGCGATACAGAGCTGAAATGAATGAGCTGTTGGCAAATGTTACGGTGGATACACTCATGCGTCGTGTCGTCGTCGTCGGAGCAGAGTCGCCGTGCCGCGTGCGCCCCGCCTGCGGCTGTTGCTCTATTGTTAACAATACACCTGGTTTCCCATAGATATTATCAACATAAATATGGTTGTTAATTATACAGCAGCGGTGGCCTAGTGGCTCAATATCACTCAGGGACTTTTAATGTTGAATATTGCTACGGAGTTACTTGCTAAAAAAATGTGTGTTTTAAAATTAAATGTCAGGTGTTGTTACGCGATATAAAGTTTTTCACAACGTTCTCCAAGGCGCGCGACAATAGCCGACGCGAGGCGCGCGGCGCGGCGCGAGGGGCGGTCGCTGCGCGGGCACCCGTTGCGCAAGTGGCGCGTCATCAGCTGGGGCCCACTTCTTGTGCACACGCGGCATTACTTCATTTTCAACACGAAACACAAAACACGAACGAACACGAAATTATAACGATTACTTAAATGCGACCAAATATAGCTTTCCATCATATACTTCATATAAGACGTTCAGTCATATACAGCAGCAAACGACCGGCCCGGCTGCAGCCGCTCGCGCCTCGGCGTGGCGCCGGCGGCCGACGCTCGGGGTTCCATTACGTGGTGTGACGGACAGTTAGTTTCCAATATACTTTTCTCATATTTTATGAGTATTGTACATACATATTTTATAAGAATGTAACAAATAGGTATAGCTAAATTTCAGTTTAAACGACTTCCGCTTGACCAAATAAATACATAAATAAAAAAATATAATTTGCTTCACTTATTTCCTTAGTGCATTCTAATGTCCGGGAATGTCCTCACTGGTATTTGGAAATAATCCCCGTCGGTCGTTGCCCAAACCGTGTGGTGCGAAGAGGCCGGCGCGTAGGGCGTTGTCCTCGGCGTTGTCCTCGGCGTTGTCCTCGGCGTTGTCCTCGGCGCCCGGCGCCAGGCGCCGCCGCAGCCACGCCAGCATCGCCTCCTGAAACACGCCCCCTCCACATTTATTAATTTCATTCAGTTATTGCTCCTTAAACATCGGCTCTACATTATTTTCCATTGAATTAATTTTTATTACGTTTTACTTTTAGTCGTTTTAGTATAGACGCTAATAATAGAACATATCCCATGCATGCACAGTTATGCTAACGATTAGTTTCATTCCAAAATCTTGGGATAAATAGTCAGTATGTTTCATCCGAGGAACACGTGTCGCAACTCACTCGTCATCCGGATTCGCGCTCGCTTACTCGCCCCACTTTTAGCTGTCATCGGCTGCGTCGAAACCTAAATAAGACAATGTAGCGGGCAAGAGGCACCTGAGCGCGTCAGTCGCGCCGCGCGTCGTGGTGCGCGTTGTCCACATACTCGTCGTAGTCGCGCGGCGGCTCCAGCTCGTCGCGCGCGTCGTACTCGTCGCCCGCGTCCGCCTCGCCCTCCGCGCCCTCCGCGCCCTCGCCGCCCTCCTCCGCCTCCTCCTCGGACAGCGGCCGCCGCTCCTCGCGCGCCGCCTCCTGCCACACCGCGGGCTGCGGCCCGCCGCCCCCGCGCCTGTCACCGCTCCGCACACACCACGACTCCGTACCATGACACCACACACCACGGCACATGCGCACGCCACCGTTTGGATCCGAAGCGTTCCGTCGATTCTGCGCGGCTCGTCACATAGCTCGACTTGTCATCGAGAGAACGCATAGAATCTTGGAGCGGATGTTAAGTCTACAAGCGAAGCTACGGTTATTAACGACAATGTTGTCAGATATGCGATTAGTGGGTGAGTAGAGTACCTACGTGATACAATTCAGGATCACATCGTTTGTCGCCTTTACTTCCTTGTATTACGTCAGTGTTTCAGATCATTAGGAAAAAATGAATCATGTTAGTAGTCTCTACTTAATATGAATCATAATTATGACATGTAAACGCACCCTACGTATATCACGCCTGGGTCCCCCTGGAGGGGTGGGCCGAGGAATGTTTATGTTTTCGCCCCACCGATTATGTTTATATTCTACTATGAAATAGGAGCCATTTCAATGCATCAATCATAAATTAAAACTCCGAGCTACTGGGGATTTCGAATTAGAAAAACGTAGCTTTGTCCGAATCGAACATAAGACTTCTCGACCGACAGTCGCCTTTGCAGCCACTCGATTAACGGCACACAAATCACCTTCGATACAAAATATTCCGTAAAAAATAGCTCCACCACCGTCCCAAGCTAAAATTTCAATTTGCATCGCCGGCAACGACATATTAAACTCAACTTTTTCAGACTTCAGTATGTTAAGGTTCCACAGTCAGACATAAGATGTGCGCCTGGTATAATGTGGTCTCAAACGATAGGATTGATTTAAGCAACATGTTGTAACACGAAGGATATTAAATTTGATAGCCCTCTACGTCTTGGAAGGGGCTGTATTTATAAAAGAAAACAGTAAAACGTTTCCCTTCCACGTCCGAGTACTCTACCTAGAAAAGCTATCTGCAATGCCTGCTATTGGCGTTGTTCGCGTTTATCCAGGGACAGCTTTTCCGGAATGGCTTGTATCGTATATAATAAAGTATCGTAAAGAAATGCGCGCAGGAGAAGACATCTTCTCTTATAAACAAAAACACCATGTAGAACGGGATATGGCGATGTGTGGATACAATCGAAATACGAAGTTATACAGTGAAGTTACGTCGAAGTGGGCTGTGGATATTGACGGACGGTGGTGCCGAGCGAGGCCAGCCACGTACGTCAGACACTGGCTTATGGGATAGAACGAAGTGTTCGGAACTGGGAAGCCCCCAGTATAACAATTGATGAATGTACAATAAACACGTGACGTCTGTAAAGATACATTTTGGACTTTCCGCGACCGTTTTCCTACTCCGTGAGGAATCTGGCGTGAAGATATATACGTGTGTGGTAGAGATGTAACGAATGTCACTTTTTGAATATTTGCGAAGCGAATATTCAGTTTTTGATAGACAATTTCATAGAAGAATTAGTTTTTGTGTGTTTTATATTGTATTATATATTTTTAGGCGCGGCAGGTCTGTAAGGAGAGAGATATTTGGCACTCAGTGCTCTCTACCTACCCCGTGAGGGACCCGGCGTGAAGATATGTATATGTATGTATATATTTTTTTTGTTAATGTTCTAATTAAAATTTGATTGTTAAGCTTCATTGCTCAAAGTTAAGTAAATAAATTAATAATTCGAAATGATAAACTGAAAATTTATAATGTGATTTGTTCCTTTTTGTATAAAAACATAGTGAATAAATGCATTTTAATTTTTATTTTTGTTTCCTCTAAAATTTATATGGGCTAAACATTCCCAAAAATTTTTCGAAAGCGAATGCGAATATGCAAAAATATGCGAATAGTCGCGAATGCGAATATTCGTTACATCTCTAGTATGTTGTACTACAGCTGAGAAGCGTTCGCTGGAGCGAGACG
>DWEJ01001101.1:0-13918 GCA_018245835.1 Mysoria sejanus stolli
ATAATAGCAAGGCATATTATCACATATTACAATATATTTTCTATAGGAATGCTCAAGTGAACGCACACACAGTTATAATATACCTTTCTGATGCCCTCAAAATATATGCACAGATATAGCAAGACAAATCTATGTATAGTACGACATTGCGCACATATTGACTATTGTGTTCTGTGGTATGGTGGTCTATGATATGGTGCTCTATAGAATACTGGTCTATGGTACGGTGGTTTATGGTATGATGGCCTTTGGTGGTGGTCTATGGTATGGTGGTTTATGACAGTTGGCTATTATCTGCATATAAATATGCGACGAAAAATGTTTTTAAGGACCCCTATTTAGGAATAATATGCGCACTGCAGCGCACGCGAAAATTGAGCGTAACACTTGATATAGGTAAGTATCTAATTAAAGTTTTCATAGACAAGAAGTGCACAAAGCTAAAATTTAAATTTTATATGTTGAGCATGTTAGTATGTTGTCAATTACTAGCACAAAGGAAAGATATATACTTTTAGACATAAGAACCTCAATAGTCTTTAAACTGAAAAAAAAATATAAAGCATGATCGAATTTCGTTCGCCACTAGTACGTTAGTACTATATTTTACAGCACAATATATTTTAGCTTTATCTGTGTCAATATTTTTTGTCAGCGTAAACTTGGCGCTCCGGTGACGTTAGGTCGTCGTAAAAGCCGTCCTAATTACAGAACGTTCCCGGTCTGAACAAAGGACGTCTCGTAAATGACGACACCGAACCACACTATGGAGCGCTTATTACGCATTAGCGAGGATGGAAGGCGTCAAACATAGCACGTTGACTCCTTGGAGACAGAAGAATCCAAGATCAATTTAACATAATGCCACCAATGTTGCACTTCTTTCCAATGTTTTTACTATTCGATTATACTGACTATATTTGATCGACTTTTACATTATGCTGCATATACATGTAATAAAGATACAATTATTAAATACTAACCAATATAAATGAAACGAATTAATGAAATTGTTATAAATGAAATGAATATAAATGAAATAATTCTAAATAAAATTAATAAAAATGAAATCAATACATATTAAATTATTATAATTTAAATGAACATAAATTAGATATCTGTATATGTTAATAAAAATTAAATAACAAATTTCGGTTGAACGATAAAATGCCGAAAACGTTTCGATTAAAATATATACGTACGCACATATTGTCACCTGTTTCCCATGGGGGTAGGCAGATACAAAGGATTCCTATCAACTACGGTCCTGGCATAGCACTTTAACCATTTCTACAATTCAAATATAATCCATTCTATTGCGAACTAAGTGATAAAATTCATTGGATCACTATTACATATAAAAAGTAATTCTATGAGAAACATCCGACATACAACACGCGCCACTAAATATTCCGTTACTTAACTATACTCTGTTATATAAAGAATGTATATAAGAAGCCGCATTCAACAGTTTCTTATCTACATGTGTCACATTTGCATAGGTGTGTTTGCAGAATATAATTTAATTGTATGTAACTGTGAAAAAATAAACGGATGTGAATTTATAACAATACGTCAATTTATATTAAGCTCGCAATATTAAAGGAATCTTCTCGAACAATGTTTATCTTTTTTTTAATTAACAATAGGCTCGCAATTGACCGCTATATCACCTGATTGAAAGTGAAATGCAGCCTGGAGTGCAGCACGCTTGCTTGGAAGTGTTTGCTCACTATTGTCTTGAATAATACTCATCATATCGGTTTGCCGCGTGAGAATTTCAAGTTCGACTCCCGGCCGGACAGCCTAGTGATGTTCGTTTGTGTGCTCATAGTGTCTACTTCGGTGGTATTCTTCGCTTTGATTGTGACGCGTTAATACAAAATGTAGTAAATATATATTCCAACACCTCACATAAGGTAACCAGAGCTCTATACGCCAGGAACACTTTGGCAAATACCAAGCTAGTCATGCCTAGAGCCTCGTGATTGTCAAATGGATATGATAATCCTTCTCCTAACATGAGAAGTTCCGTATGTAAGTGCAACGAAAAAATATGGTATTTATTTAGATGACTACACTCATGATAAACTTAATCTTTATAGTTTATCATTATCATCACATTCGATTAAACAGACACTAAAAACTTTAGACAGCGTCCATTATAATTACCTGGAATGAAACAATAAGCATTGCTTCCCTTATACTTCAATAACGTACAATAGGTACACACAGATTGTCACAGAGCCCCGCGCGGGACATCCATCCTTCGAATGGGCCAAGAAGTGAAATTCGATCTCTCGCACAGATTAACACACAATGTCCGCACACCTTAGACAATAAAACATTAAGATCTTCCCACACGTTACTATCAAATTCGTTGTGCAACGAAACTCTCTTAGCGAACGCGACACAACACAATACAATTTTCACCCAATACGCTGTAGGTACACCTCGACCGGCTTTTGTTTCATAAAACGACACCGGCCGTTCGACGCCTAAGTAGGTACACCGATTGCAATAATTAAAGTACCCACATTCAGACCAGGTGCGCATCGTGGGCGGCGGCGGCGGCGCGGTGGTAGCGATATAATTATTCAACACAAAAATTCTAATGTAGGAAATCGGACACCCCGAATGCGTCACGCCGACCGACATATTATTTCACCGTGGCGGGGTCGACGGCCCCGCGGGCCGCGGCGCGGCATCACACAGCGGACAACCCTAATGGTAACTACATACACGCAACTATATAAAACGACCATGACGACCGTACTGGCTCCACAATAGAACAAATACTTGGCGTCAATCCAGCCACTGAATTAGACTAGGTGACCTAAACTTCTGACTCAAAGCCTACCGCCGCTCTTTCAGATGCGCGATTAACAATCATAAATCAAGCATGGTTATAGCTGGCCAAGTGTAAAACAAGCGGACGCGGCTCATTAGTACGCGCACTTTATAGCTGCAGTCGGTAGGGTGAATCTTCATATATCATTTAGTATAAAATCCTTACATGATATCAATAAGCTTCACTGAAATATTGCTAGGGACGTTCAGTACTATAGGGTGCCAGCCCACTAGCAGGATTATAGTTCATTTATATTTTTTTATTCTACATATTTTTTAATAAAACGTAAAATGAATATTTTTATTGACTGCCTCGTTGGTCGTTTGGATGCAAGTGCGACTGCAGATCGGGAGGTCCTGGGTTCGATTCCTGGGTCGAACACTACAAAAGAATTTTTCTAATTTAGAAATTTTCTAGTTTAGATATTTTCTGATTTAGAAAATGACTAGAAAATTTTCTAGAAAAATTCTAGAAATATCTAAATATTAAATTTAATTCTAGTAGTGGTTCGGAGTCTGGATATGTGCCCGATAGATGGCGATAGGCTCTCCACCTATTCCATAGTGGGACATAAAAACGTATGCGGTGAGACGTGGCTCTGCATTCCTCTGCCTACCTCTTCGAGGATTACAGGCGTGAAGATAAAAAAAAAATAATTAAATATGTACAAAAATATTAGAAAGGAAAAAAATGTGTTGTTTGATAATAAGTTAAAATAATAGTAATAAGTTGAAATGTTATAATTCACCAAAAAAATCGAAATGTTTACCGATTTCACAACAAAACTATAAATTGTTACTAACGTGGTCGACTCATAACTAAATAGTCGGTTCGCTTCCTTATAAAGTCAAGGAATTTAATATTACGAAGTTTAGTACACTCCCACATTTCACCAGTTACATTTACGTCCCACTACGGAATAGGTGGTGAACCTATTGCCATTCTATTATTTTAAGGCAATAATAGAAAATATAAATTAAAAATGTAAAGTAAAACCCAATAATGGAATAATCCCCGACCCGCGATTTGAACTCAGAACCCATCGATCGGCAGTCGCGCTTACAACCAACACGACCATAGAAGCAGTCAAGATATTTTATTAATGTGCTCTTGTTACTTATTCCAGTTGTGAGAACCGTACTTATGGATACTACGCAGATGTAGACAACGAGTGCCAGATCTTTCACGTATGCCTTACTTCACAAGGAGCTACTGGAAGGAACACCACTTACAAATGGTCGTTCATATGTCCCCAGGAGACTGTGTTCAATCAGGTGAGACTTGTTTTTTCATTGAATAAGATAATTATTTGGAAAATAATTTGGAAAAATAAAATTATTGGTGGTAAAAATGAATGCTGTCAAGTACAGTATACCAGGTCAAAAGTAATTTATGCACGATTAATCTGTACTTCTAAGCACGAAACATTCATTAGGCTCATTGAAAGTATAATACAATCGCACTTTGTTAGCATAGATTTTGATTTATCTTTGCAGTACAGTGCAGTGACACTTTTATCCTATTATATCTACTATGGTCCTAGAGAACAAAGTTCTTATAAACAATTTCTTTACACAAAATATTTTTTAGTCTAATGTTATTTCGATTAATTTTTTATATTTCAGGAAGTTTTGGTCTGTACGAGATCCCGTGAATCTATTCCGTGTGAAGATTCTCCTTCGTATTATGACTTGAACCTTGAAATTGGTAAAATATCCACTGACTCAGATAAAGAAGAAATGAGTACTGCGAATCAAAATGCACCCCCACCCAATAGGCATGCTGAGAGAATACCTAGTAAGAACCACAGAAAAACGACCAATCGGAAAAAACAAAACATCATTGTAGAAGAGCTGATGAAAGAAGCGATGGAAGAAATGGAAGCAATTAATGAAGATATTGTTGAAAATCAAGATACTTCTATTGAAGATTTAGAAGAAATTGTAAACGAGAAAGAGGGCAACGACGCGGGAGTTATATCTTTAGACAAAATTAATCTGGATAATAAAATAATTTACAGTACCAGTGATGGTAAACCTGTGGAACAGAATGTGCACAATGAGAATTTTATACCAGTGGTTGTTACCAGTGAAACTGAGCCTAAAATACTGGTCATGGATGACTTTGTTGAAAGAGACGAACCTATGGCAAACACGAGATTAGCCGCTGAGAGAAGTTTAAAAAGAATGGGCAGAAAATACCGAGGATCGATAAAATTTAGGAGTGATGTTCAGTAGGTTTTAGATAAATGTATTTGCTTTAAGCAACTAATGATTTTTGAGGTAAATGCCATATTATAATAAAGTGAGAAAACAACCATAGATGACGTATATATAAACTATCTCGTTTTAAGAACGAAATATTGTAATCCTGTAGCGGTAATATTAGTTGTTTTTACATATTCAGTAGCTCTAGATTCAAGTAATATATATCTGTAATATTCTATATTTGATTTATCAATAACAGAAATTGAGGTGCACTAAAACTTCCATTCACTTTTATTGATATGTTGAAAGTTTTGTTACGGCTTCTTGTTAAGGTAAACTGAATGTTAGATGGTGCTCTTTTATGAAAAAGATGTAAGCTTCATGTCGGTAACTGCCCCCCCCCCCTCACTTTATAATATTACATGTTTGTCTTTCTATACACTTAATCAAAATTTGTATCGTTTATTGTAGCTTCTTAGACATTTTGATAAAACGTTAAACGTATTCCATAGTGGGACGTAAACGTAACCGATGAAACGTCGGAATGTTCAAAATCCTTATGCCTACCTCTTCGGGGATTACAGGCGTGATGTTACGTTACGTTATATGTATATTCTATATTATACAATTATTTTTGAATGTGTTCAATTTTTGTAAGGTTTAAATCTCGATATGTTTTTCTTGAATATTTATTTTTTTTAATATTCTGGCAGGCTACCCATATTAACTTTTAGATAGAAAATTAACATTCTTTAAAATGAAGCTATCCGATCAAATTAGATAGTAAGTTAAGAAATCTTAAAGCAATATTAGGCGCATTGTAAATAGCTCATTATCTGCTAATTAGGTTAAAAATATCTTAGTAAATGTAAGATGCATTTCAATGTATGGTGTTTTATTTCTTGATAATATTTCTAAAATTGTTTATAAATTTTTCGTTATCCACCTTGCTGTAATCCAATTTATGAAAAGATTAAAGGTGGTTACATCTTAAGACTGAGTAACAGTCACCACCCGGATCCATTTGTACACTACCGTTTACCAAAATGGTTTTCGTATGTGGTTGCAGTTGCGTGGAGTGTGCAAACGTATCGTTGTATTCATACGATACCTCAACACTGAATACCGTTCATAGTAATAAAATTCTATATAGTACTCAAAACGTTTAAACCTTTTCCCTAAATCGTAAAAGTGTAAATGAGCCCTTACACAATGTATTGCCACAGGTATAGCCAGTGAAAATTATATCGTTCTGCTAGGATATTTTATTTAATGCGTTATTTTTTAATTTTAATAACATAACTTCCATAAGATAGACACACATTACTATGTTTTCTAAAAAAACTTTCAACAGTCTTGATACACGAAAGAAAAATCTGTTTTGTATTATTAAGACCAATTAGTTCTATCTAATCTTAGGCTTAGTTCAAAGGATCGCGCGACACCGTGCGAAGCCGCGCGGTGTTATCATTCGTATAACAGCATAATGTTGATAGTTCCGCGCGGTCATGTGAACTTAGACGTATACTTAACGTGAATAAGGGTTACACCGTTTTATATATTTATCTTTCCATCACTACACTGCAGAACTAAAAGTATGACATATGTAGTTTTTTCTCCATTTAAGCATTTGCTTATTACAAATCATTTTCATTTCTTATCAGCATGGAAAATTGGAATTTGACACACTTAATTAAAAATACGATTTTGCAATCAAATAGCACAATACAAATCAATCAACTGCTTAGTATCGTGGCTGTAATGATCAAAATGACTTAAGATTGAATTTCAACATGTATAGAATATGTTTGTTTTTATGCATTTTGAATACCATGGCCATGGAAGATAGTGATGAAACGAAGTACATAGATTTGTTACCAGAAGCGGAGAAGCAGGAATTTTTAAATCGCATAGCAAGAAGGATTCTAGAAGAAATACAAACCAAAGATTCTCCAGAGCAATCACAAGCTGAAGTAACAGATGATCAATTACGTGTTCACGATGCGTATGTCCAAGATATACTCAAAGAAGAATCTGAGAATCATAGAAAAGAAAGAGAGAACAATTATAACGGCAATCATAACTATGAAGATAATAACGAAGAGTCAGAAGTAGTTGGTAAAGTATCAAATGAACACTATAGGTCCGATAAGAGTGAAAATAGACATATTGATTTCACATTGCAAAACGAAAAAGAAACTCATAATGGTAAAGGTATATTAAGAGATGCAGAGCAAAACGTAAATGAAAATGCAAATACGAATGAACCCTTGACCAACGTTATACCAGTGAAAGTTGTTTATGATACGAGCAGCAAATATCCGGATTTGTTGATAAGTACTACAAGAATTTTTTCTACACATTTAGATGATGTGCCCACTACTACCGAATTAAAAAATATCAAAGAACAGTATAACAATTCAGAGAACAAAGAAATCATTGATAATATAAAAGAACTTAATGAAAGTCTTGCGAACTATGTACCTAATCTAGATCTTGAAACTGAAAAGATAATGAAAGTATTAGACAAAAATAGCCATAAATTAAATAAATTTAGTACAACTGTACTTCCAGTTTTAGAAAGTTCAGATATAAACACATTTATCTCAGACTCAAAAAATGTCTCTTACAATAGTGACGACAATTTTGAAGCATCTGAAGCCCAAATTAAAAATAATTCGAATAATGATGATCAGTTATCAAATGACAGTAAAAAGGAATTATACCAAAAAGAAAACAGTGATTCTTTGATGAATCGAACATTGTATACTAATATTAGCGAAATTAATCCAAAACTTAACGTTACCTTAGAAAAGACGGAAAATATGGAACATACTACTGTGAAAAGTGATGTGGAACTAAATAGTTACATACCAGCAATGACTGCAAAAGAAAATAGTATTGCATCATCCATAATGCAAGATACAACCACGTTTCGAAGTGTCAGTTCATCAGTAAATTCGAAAAAGGAAGATGAAACAGAAGGTAGCATTGCTACTGGCAGTGCTGAGAAAATTTCTGATGTAGTAAAAACGAATATTAGCATAAATGAAACGGTGCCTGGTAAAAAGAATTATATCAGAAAAAGATTGAATGTCCTATCCGAAAAATATAGTATCGAAAGACTTGAATCATATAAAGACGATCTTAGTCAAGATGAAAACAAAGACTTCATGTATGATGTTCGTAAGTAAATATACTTTTTTATATTATGTAAGGTTTTTTCAAATACACGTTTTTTTTACGTTTTATAAATTTGAACAGTCCGTTGATCCAGTTATTGTATGCGTAACTGCTGATTGAGAAGTCCTGAGTTCAAATCCCGTGTCGGTTACTACCTATTGGATTTTTCTAATTTGAAATTTTTGGAAATGGCTCGAAGTGTGGATTTGTGCCCGATGTATGGCAAACTCATCGCCTATTTTACACTCCTCTGACAACATTTGCGGGGAATACAAGTGTAATGTTACGTTTTTATACATATATAAATTAGGTTGAAATTTGATTCAATTAAAAAAGGACGTTGGTCGTGTTGGTTGCAGATCGGGAGGTCCCCCGGGTTCGATACCCGGGTCGAACACTACAAAATTTTATAATTTATATTTTCTAGTAGTCGTGCGGAGTCTAGAATATTGAATATATAGAAGAGCCTATTGCCATACCCCGGGCAATAGGTTCATCACCTATTCCACAGTGGGTCGTAAACGTAACTGGTGAAACGTGGGAGTGTTCTGCTTTCCTCTGCCTATCTCTTCGGGGATTACAGGCGTGAAGTTACGAAGTTCCGAAGGAATTGCAGTTAGAGTAGCAACAAAAAGAGCATTAAATATCTTTATGGAAACAATATGGAAATAATTAACCTTACAACAAATTTTTACATTATTATTTCAACTTTGATAGCGGAAGACAAATTTGAATATCTAGAAAACGTAGACTCGAAGAAAGTAGAAGAGCCCTACTATTATCCCATATACAATTTCGCACCAAGAAATGCATATTATGACGCTCGCAATTCATTTGGTCCAAACAATGATGAAGACATTAAAGAAAATCAGAAAAGTTCAATTCGCGACGGCGAAGAAATACAATTTCATTTTCTCAGGGACTTCAGGATAGATTTAAACAAAAAAAAACGCAAATCCAACAGTAAAAAGAACCGACAGTATAGACAGTTAGAAAAATATCGTCATACACCAAGGGCGCAGCTAAATATCTTCGAATCCAATATCGCAACGACGGATAAAAAACTAAATGATAAATATAGCTCTAATTTCGATATAGATTACTTTTTCGATCGGGCTCAATTAAGAAGTGCCCAAGACGCTACTGTAAAAGAAATCAAAGAAAAAGGTGAAAATAAATACACGCAACCAAAAAATTTCGATATGGATTATTATTATTTTGATGATATGAGACGAGAAGCTAAAAGGAATACAAAGAAAGCGTTTAATAAACAAATTAAAATCGAAAACAAATTTCCAAATTCTGTTGAGAAAGATCATCCGTATCACAGTATTCACAAAAGTAATATAAATAATCATCTACGGGCTGTCAGGCAGTTACTGTTTCGACAAAAAGATTTCGGGTTTATGTCGCCGACATCGTATGCACTTCACGCAGAACCGAGGCGTAAAAGCAAATTCATAGGAAGTAATAGCTTAACATCAGTAAATAACGAACATGTAGAACGAAAGGTTGAAAATAACAGTTTATATCATAATGTTAACCAACGTGGTAATGCAATGGATTATTATTGGGAACAAATTCTTAATTTTACTAAAACAAAAAATGAAAATTTTGAGGATAATTTTTCGGAATTTGATGACGCTACAACAGAGTCTAGTGAAATTGAATATGAAATATCGAATCGAACAATCCATGATCTGAAAATGTTACCACACCCATACTTGAAATTAGACAATAATTTTGAGAATTTCAAAGTATATGATGATATTTCTGATAATTCTTTGGATGCCATCATTAGTGTATTAAGAGATTTAGTACAGAGAGATCATTCATATCTATTGTTTTACGATTGGTTACAGTCTACAGTTAACATTGAAGGAGCTTTGATGAAATTGAGAGATTTGACGTAAGTTTATTAAATAGTTTTAAAATACGTGGTTGACTACGAACATTTATATTTAGTTTTGTTATTTCTTCAATAGGTATATCGTTTCATTTACCTATATATTTCTGTTCGATACTTTCTAATACGATACTTTGTAAACGATTTTATTCAGATCTACTTTGGTGAATCAAATCTAATAATTGAGATTCCTACTGAATGATTGACCTAAACTGCCATTATCTACAGTCAACTGCTCATAAAATATGACCGGAATTTATCGCCCTACGATCTTATTTAATTCCTATCAATTCCCTAAATTGATGAGGGACTGTGATGCGATGACTGGTATCAATTATGTTTTAGCTTATAGTATTTCGTCTGTATCATTGTTTTTCTTTACACTAAAACCGTTTAATTTAAGTTTTTCTTATGGAAGCGAGGAAGAACGGAGGGAGGAAGGAGAACGGAAACACATGAATCGTTAAAAAATTATCTTAATTTATGGAATCCCATAGACAAAGAAATTGCTTTTATATAATCCTAATATTCCCTCTGGTAGATACGTTTGTATAGACTATTTTCTACTTTTCAGGCTACGTGCTGAAAAGGGACTTCACATGCATCCATTAGACTCAAATCTTTTTAAATATGTTATTTATCTTTACAAGACGTCCAATAATTTGTTCAAAATAAATTTCCTATTGGGGAAAAATGTTTCGGATTTCAAATCAAGGCGTTATAGTTTTGAACATTCAAGTAATATTATAAAGGAAGCTGTTTACATGATTAAAAGGGCAAGAACCTTGCCGAAAGCAAAGATAAGAAAACCAGGAGAGAAAATAAAAAATCCAATCAACTTGTGGAGGTCTTGGTTCAAATATTTTATCCGAATTTTAAGTGAGGAATACAATAAGAGTGCGCACGTCTTAGGAAGTTTCAAAATCTTCTTGGATGATCTTGGGAATAATTTATATGATGTAAGTAAATTGCTGAAACGAATTGATGAAAACATGCTTGGTTAACAGATCTTTACACATTATAATTACTTCGTGGAATGCATATACATCCGTAACTAATATCACAGGAAACCCCACTTCTGTTATGAATATGGCTGAATAGAATATATCTTAATATACCATCATCAGCCCATTGCAGACCACTGCAGAATATAAGCTTTCCCTGAGGGGTTATGCTAATAATTCCCTCGCTGGGCATGTAGGTTGAGGATCGCAGAGCACAGCTTTTCAAACTGGCCGCTGCCAGGGCGTTTAGCAATCTTTTAAATTCGAATAATAACTAATTTTGTACTTACTAATTATAAGAATAAAGTGTGTGCAACTAAAATGGTAGCTTGATATATTGTTAAATGGTACGAAAATATTTATCAGATAAATCCGTGAAGTCTTGACGATATATATTTTTTTCTATTTGTTACGAGTATAAATATATTTTTTTTAACATTAAGGTAGAATTATCACAATCAATATTCTATATTTTTAGCTCCACAATACAATAAGACGTGTAGCCTTAATAACAACATATCACACTCAAAATTGGTATGATGACTTGAAAAATATTTACTTCAAATCCGCAACAAGGAAGCAATTATTGCAAGTTCTTCTACACTTCGGCACTTCTAAACTAATAACAAGTATAGAAGGAACTACAAAGAAGGGAGCAGAAGATTACGTATTGTATATGAAAGATAACAGAGAAGTCATAAGCAATGTACAGGAAGACTTCGTTTTTGTATTGAAAGTTTTGCATGAAATAAAGAAGATTAAGTAATAATATGCAATAAGAGAATAAATGGTAGAAGTTTAAATTGTTCTATATAAGAACTAAGCTATGTTAAAAATGAAAAACAAAATAGTGCAGTTTACTCTTCTCAGTGACAAATGTTTAATGAAGATAGCTTAAGCATTTCATCTCTTATAAACAATTAAATTTTTGCCCCAACTGTGTCCGAAAAACTTATTAAAATAAAACATGTTCGAAAAAAACCTTTTAATTAAAAAACAAATACATATACCAATGTATAAGTCTGTCCGTTGTATATAACATGAAGTTGTTATCTAAAATACTTTGGAATTATTACGAGTATACTAAAAAGCTCAAAAATGTAACCGTACATTAAATTACTTAAAAATGGGTATTTAATACTATAAAACTAAATGTATCACATTTAAAAATATAGAATAGAGTTGAAAATACAAGAATTTGAAAAAATATATATATTGTTTATTTACATGTTCTTTAGTTATTTCGTTTACAACATTTGATATCTCCAATTTGATAACTTACTATCATCATCATCATCATCAGCCTATCGACGTCCACTGCTGGACGCCACTGAGCTCGATCTTCAGCTCTTTGCATCCAACCGCTGCCAACCACTTTTCGTATATCGTCACTCCATCTAGCCGGAGGGCGTCCTACACTACGTTTGCCAAGACGTGGTCTCCATTTACTATCATATTATAGCAAATTTTGCTCCCCGAAATATTATCAGAACCCTTTGAACTGGCAACACTTCTGCTAGAAACTTTAAAATACTCTGTTACGTGGAATGTAATTAATAAATAATAATTATCAAATATAAATAGTTTATACCTTAAATATTATTTGTATTTTTTTTTATTACACATAATAAAGTTTATTAACAACCTTCAAGTTTAAAATTTACAGTTTATTATACGTATAAATAAATCGATATGAAATACCTATCTTTGGATGAATAATACATATGTACTCGTATGTTGATTAGGAAACAAGAAAATGTTAAGATAATAGTTACAAGCAAGAATTTACAACAACCTACTGTCATAAGTCAAGCATTTACTGTTCTAAGTTCGAACTCCGATGAAATGTTATGAATTTTGTTTTAATTATTGATGTTACGTTGTTATCTATATTAAATAATTAAGCCTCTGTCTCTAAATCAGCTTCAATCTCCTCTGGTGTTCGCAAATCAATTGCGAATCTTTTCTTCATACTCGGCGGTCGGTCGTCTAACTCTGGAAATCATTGGAAATTATCATTGGTATAAATATGATATGCCTACTCATACAATAAACGAGAAGTTATGTATCTAAGTTATGTATCTAGTATAGTTAAACAGTGCCTAAATAATATTTAATAGTATTTTATATATCATGCAAAAAAATCAATGAGATTACAAACTGTTGTTGTTAATACTTCTTATGGTTTCAAAACAATTTCAATGTTGAGTTATCGATCAAAGATAGAGTTAAGATCGATAAACAGTTTTTATCCGCATAGTGCGTTTTCTCTTATGAAAGTGATTGATAACTTTGTGACATTTTCTTACCTGGTGTGGCCTGCATTTCTCTGACTCTTCTAGAATAATCTTGGAAAGCCGCCGCTAGCGAATACGTTAACCGTCTAGCTGCGTTTCTGCAAAAAATTACAATGTGTTAATATTTACAATAATGTATTATTGTGATAGAAATATTAATTTAAGAAACAATAAATATAACATGAACTAACGAAATATGTTATGTTCAAATTAATTATTATGTTTAAGTGATCTAGTACTAAAGGAATTTTAAAAGGAATAATATGGCAATATTTATTTTTTATCTGTTACATTTTGGTCATATATCAGTTGCTATGACACATGACGTTATTATGGCGGTAAATGAAATAACTCAAATAGCCCTTAATATGGTGAATTGATGATGATGATGATGATCTGCGAAAGGCTGCAGGCAGAAGCTGGATGCGGCAAGCCGAGGACAGGGCGCAATGGCGCTCTTTGGGGGAGGC
>DWEJ01001102.1:0-13918 GCA_018245835.1 Mysoria sejanus stolli
AAAATTAAATTTCATTCTAGTAGTGGTTCGGAGTCTGGATAAGTGCCCGATAGATGGCAATAGGCTCACCACCTATTACATAGTGGGACGTAAAAACGTGAGACGTGGGAGTGTTTCTGCAATCCTCTGCCTACCTCTTCGGGGATTATAGGCGTGAAGATAAAAAAAAAAAATTAACTCAAAATATTTAAAAATTTTTAGATGTGCCTTAATATGTTGCAGCCATTTTGAATTATACGAATGGCAAATATTTTGCCCACTGTCTTAATATAAAGATGCACCATAAAATAGTTTTAACAATTAATTGTATATGCATAAAATTAAGATTCTTCAAATGGATAATTTAACACTGTGTGATACAATTATTATAATTTTTAGATTAGGTAGAATTGTCATAGTTCTTTAGAACTGTACAAAACATATTCATGCTCTATCAAAAATATTAGAATAATATTATTTATGTCAAAACAGGATTACAAATAACCATTCACCAAAGTTTGCACGACTAAACTTCAGCCATTGGTCAATTTAGTTTCTACAATGCATGCAATAGAATTTATGTAAAGTTTACTGATTGAAGTATTGACTGTATTTATTGGCAAAACTGTACAAACGTACTTTACTACGTACTAAAGTACGTACTTTACTTCGTATGTACTAAAGAAAATTTTTGTCAACAACCTTCGTAGGTTGTTGACAAATATTTTATATGACAATTGTATATGACATTTATCATTAATGTACCCTTTTTTTATTAATATATAATTTAATCATCTAATCAAGGCGACTAGAAAAGTTATTCAACTATGTTCTTAATTTCAAAACATCTTTTACAAAAAAAATCACAACTCATTCGGTAAAATTCGCAATAACTTAAACTGGCCAATATCAGAATTCTTATTTAGAATTTCGAATACAAGTTCAACTGTCAAACCGGTTTTAATTTTATTGTAACAGTTGCATACCCATTTAAATAGAAGCTTAAATGGGATTCCGCGTCGGTCGGGCCGCCTGAACAGACACGCGCGGGTCCCGGCGGCGCGCACAGGCGGCCGCGCGCCGGGCGCCCGCACACACGCACACACACTGGTACACACTCGGCACGCACGGTAAGTAAGGCGATGATGGCGTATACGTACATGTCTATATATCCGTCGGACTATGCCTACCTTGCTAGCCGACGCCGGCGCCGGCGGCGCCACCGAGCGCCCGCGCCGAGCCGGCGTCTTTGGCTTCTT
Organism: Mysoria sejanus stolli; assembly: GCA_018245835.1. Taxonomy (NCBI): domain Eukaryota; kingdom Metazoa; phylum Arthropoda; class Insecta; order Lepidoptera; family Hesperiidae; genus Mysarbia; species Mysarbia sejanus. Next base: position 1,239 of record DWEJ01001102.1, read on the forward strand.
GCTGGCCGGAGTCGCTTCCTGGGATATTAGTCTCGATTAACTTACGCCTTATTTACTGCAAGAGGCTATCTATAAAACACGTCACACTGAATGACAACCCCTATCACTTTTTCTGTTTAATCTTATTTTCGGAGAAATTTCCAATAATTCCGGAAATTTTTATTATTACATTTTTCAACTTTATTTTAACTTGAGTTAATAGTATTCCCACCACCTTTAATAGACGTATTTTATGGTATACCTATAACAGCAGCAGCCTTTTTAGTGTCCACGGTTCTAAGCCTATTTTTCGTTTTGTCTCATTTTTGTTATGAATTGTAATCAAATGAAAAATTTAACAGGGAAGCAACAACATTATTGCATCTCCTTTTACACAACTGCAAGAGACCAAGCAAGCCCAGTGCACCAAGTGCATGCTGCTCCAGCTCAGATCGTCAAGTCTTGTATAATATACTATTTCATCTTTCAAAGTTATCTTTACATGCTTCATGACAATCGAAATTGTTTATTATTTTTACGGTGTAACTGTCTGCTTGCAGTTTGTAATCTATTAAAAGTCGCCATATAAACTTACGCAATCAATATATGCTTGTATAAATGTATTTTTGTATGCTTGTTAATATGTATGTATATATGGTTGAATAACTCACGGCGGTCTCGCTCGCTTCGTCCACGACCTTGGTCCGCGGCGATGATTTTGAGCTGTTTCGCTTGCGTGACTTCTTCTCCAGCTGCGACTCGTCAGTGTACAGAGATAGGTCCACTGAAACACCCGCTTCATTGAAACGTCAGTACTTAGTATCGCTATCAACTCAAAGTAAAAATAAATACAAAATCAAAACGGAAGCAAAACAACAAAGCGTACAATTGAAACATAAGGTTAAGATCATTCTCCAAGCTATACCACTGTGTATATGACATTATATCAAATATAGGTTTGAAAAATTTCAGCACCTATATTCTAATGTGAAACTTTTACTAATCAACTGTGGTATTGTTCAGTAAAATAGACACCTATAACATTATCATGTAAGTACTAATTTGAAGCAAGAATTCCATTTCATAAACATAATAAATACATGCATTGTTGATTATTTTCAAATAAGACAACACTCCTATTTGAGATTGGTCATAAATATCAGTGTAATATAGAATAAAAGTAATGATTCAATACATACATCCATCGGGGTGTTCCTCGGTGACGGGCATGTTGGTGGCGTTCTCCCCTTGCTCGGCGCGCAGGGCTCTCTGCAGTATAGAGGTGGCTCTGGCGTGCTCGCCCGTGCACAGCCGTTGGGCGCCACCAGCACCCGCCCGGGAGACTGACAGCGTTGTTAGCACACATTCCATATCTATTGAAAGAATCAGAAATGTACTGTCAGAGGACTATTGTCAAACAACCAGTGCTAATTTACTTTAACAAATTCTTTATAGCTCTGAAGCACAGCATTAAGTAAAACTATGTTTCATCCATGAAGTACCCCCCTTTTGATAAATATGTGACATTATTTTAAAAAATTTAATGTTGGTAAGAAGATTAATATATCTTGTTACCCTTAAGCATATAATAAGTTTTGGACACAGTTAATATATTAACAACAGTTTTTATTTCAAGGTTTCCTCAGATATGTGGAAATGCAGATGTATTAATTCTGCTGTTATTGTTCTAGTATATTATAATTTTCATTAAAAGAAAAATTAGCAAATAAATATTGGATATAAATAGGATTTACTTGCCTATTACAAGTAGCTTTATTAAGATTTTGATATAAGTTTAATTCAAGAAAAAACAAAATCATACCAGTAACATCATAAAAATCTGGCTTGTAGGTTTCCCCTGTTGAGTCACTTTTGTCCTGTGAGAGCCAGCGTATTTTGATTTTCCGAGTTGTACGGTACACATTCTGCATAGCTTGGCACACATAGAAACCTCCTTCAGCATTACGTACAGCTAAATACTCATTTCTGTAGGACAAACACAAGATATTTATAATTTAAGTAAAAATTTAAAAGTAAATCATACCATGCCTTTAATCTCCGAAGAGGTAGTCAGAGGAATATTGTACCTCATGTTTCAGCAGATATGTTTATGTTCCACATTGGAAAAAGATGTGAGACAACTGGCATACACCAGACACAAATTCAAACTCAATGTAAATGTGTAATGGTGTAAGACCCGACACAAGAATTGAACCCAGAACCTCTCAATCGGTAGTTATGCTTGCAAATACCAACCAATCTAGGTGTGAAACACATTAATATTTATAAATTTTATTGAAATATAGAACATAACACTGAACTAGACCATTGAACCACTATCAATTTAGAAATCTTTGTACAGTTTTTTAAATATCTATCACCTATATTTTAAAATAAAAGCTTAATACTGCTTCCCTCCATTTGGTACATAGAGATATGTACCAAATGAGTTACCATAAATGAGTAATTTTAAGGTAAAATTTGAGTTAGTGTAACTTAAATTCTACCTGAAAATTACTCTTTTAAACATTGCAAATATATATTAAAGGATATTGACATAAATTCAACATTATAACATAGGTTTGTTTTTGTATATATAATTTTTCAAGTTAAATAATTGTCTCGACATAATGCATAATTTTAGACATGAGTGTATAAGGTATATTGTCTATTAATGGGTAAATTGAACTGAAGGTCATACGATCATTTACACAATGTTATATAGTGTTCTGATTTTCAGTGTATGAAAATAAAAAGGTCAAGAACACTGAACTACTGTTCTATAAATCTATTATTATATTTAGAATTTCTACATGTGTCACCCTTGTGTATCATTATACCTAAATGTGACATTGAATATTACTTACATTTAATACGTTAATTTATAAACTTACTTATAGAAAACTATTAGTTTGTCATCATTCTGTTTTGTAGGTGTAGATCGGCCAGCCGACGCTGACAACTTCGTAGCCATTGCGATTTCTGGTGTTGGTGATTGGTATAACTGCACCTGTAATAATTATTTGAAATATACTAGTCAGCCAGACTATTAAACATTTTAAGGTCACCATAATTTTTAAATATGAATTAAGAAAACAACATAAGAATAATTGAAAAGAGTAAGAATAATAGACTTAGTGTCATGAACACTAAGAAAAATTTTGATATTCACAGCAAGTCCCAAAGCAACAACATGTGTAACATAGTCTGTTTTTTTTACATGGACAAAATACATAATTAGATTTAATGAGAGATCATGGTTGAAAATTTCCAAATAAAATAGTTTCATTGATTTGGACAGTAAATGGCTATGTAGCAAATTGATAAAGTACTATGACATTGATATCATTCTTTTTATTTAAAACCTTTCGGCATATAAGCAAGATTTTAGTGTTCATAGTGAAGTTCATAATAATATCAATACTATCCCCTCAATCACTATGAAATAATTGATTCTATTCTGAACCCCATACGATTAGCTGTTGTAGTTAAGAGTTTACAAAAGATCTGAATTTAGGATATGAAAGTTTCATAATTCAAAAGAAAGAAAATAATTTTCTTATTATCAACATAAACAAAAGAAATATTTCATAATGTAACTGTGTGTGTAGTTATGCCTATTTAGAAATCTAGTAATGTAAACACAGTTTCAGCCCCATAAACATATACTAAATATTAAGTCCAAGAAAATTTCCAAACCTACTTTGTTAATAGTATTGTCATGGAGCTCTTATTCATAAACAGAGCATTATTATAAATATTGTATTTGACATTATAATTTTTATGTTATAAGAAATAACAGTAAATATTTATAGAATCTATCTAATGTTGTCATCATACCAACTGTAGACCTTGAGAGTAAAATTAACTTCACATGTATAAGTATTTCTCTACATAAAACATAAAAATTAGTAATATTGCTTTAAACAAAGACCAAAAAAATGCTTGTACAGCCATAGAAAAATGCAAGTCTAATATAGTTTATATAAAAATTATGAAAAATTAAACAAAAAACTTGCTTTTATAAATATGGCTGAGTATCCACTGCCTCATAGAATAACATCATAATGTTGTATGGTCATCAAGTAAATGAATCTGTAAAATTGTAATTATTTTATAGGACATTGATATTAGTACAAATATCCCCTATTTATTTCACTTATCTATCAAATCGACGGTCCCTACGTACAAAACGACATGTCAAAAATCGAGGTTTACAGAAGAGCATAATTTATATTCAAAACCTTACTTATTACTTTACACAATTTGAATATTAAGTTAAATATTATGTATTTAATTTAATATACAAATCGTATAAGAGAATAAGTAAGGTCTTGAATATAAATAACGCTCTCCTGTAAACTTCAATTTTTGACATATCGTTTTGTACATAGGGACCATCGAAATATCTGTTGAAAACTCTAAGTTACAGCTACACTAAGCTTTTTATTTTATTTATGCCAATATATTACGTAAACATAATAGTATGTAGAGCAAATAGTGGTTCCATAACACTGATGGATCAAAAGGTAATTACCACAAAGTATTCTAATAATCCAATATATATAGATATTTGAAGCTTTATCTTACATTATTACAAGCTTTGAAATAACAGATTAATTTCTTTAAATTATTTACAATTTAATAAACAGATTTAAGTATATCCCACTGAGTGGAATCAAAAATTAAACTTAGTTAACAACTAGTAAGTGCTTCTAAACTTTAAACAATGTGAAAAGCAACCGGGAATATTAAGTGTGACGTTGCAGAGACAGCATTCAAATATTCAAAGACAGCATCTCCACAGTGTAGGTCATAATGAAATAGAATTGTGTGAAACATAAATATGAAATATGTATGTCACAACTCTGGAAATAAAACATTTATATGTCTCTTTGTATTGTATGAGTCATATTTATTAGCCATCACCTGAGATCTATATAATGCAGTAACATTTTTCAATCTATTTAGCAGTACTGAGTTTGTTATTCCGTAAATCTTAGCCTTCAAAGTTAAAACTTATCAGAGTCACTGTTCCCATCATCGTAATTAATAATTCCTGCCTTGCTGGTATTTTATGTAAGGCTCCATTGTGGTACACTAATGTGAATCAATTAACTGTTTTGCCATTAAATATAAATAGAATACTACAAACCTTTGTTCGGTTCCTTTTGGTCCTTGCATCAGGAGTTGAATCACCATCAGACACTTTCTTAGCTGGTGTCACTCCATCACTCTTCTCTGAAACTTGCCTTCGTTTTCTCATTGGAGGTGTTACTGTTGCCAATTTTAAAGTAGACTTAGGTGGAACTTTTATTTCTGACTTCATTGGTTTGGTCTCTACTTTCTTTTCTTCAAGTTTTTCTTCAGATTTCTGTGACTTGTCAACCTCCTCTAATTTAGGTGGTTCAATTTTATCATCTTTAACCATTTCCTTTGATTCTTCTACTGGCTTTTCTGTTTTTAATTCAACTATATTTTTGTCTTCAGACTTGGCAGGTGTCTCTGCTTTAACATTCTCAACTGATGATGAAGAAGTATCTTGCTTCTGTGGAGTTGTGGGTTTATCCTGACACTGACTGTCATTTGCAGATTCGGGGACTGGTTTGCTATCACTTTGTGTTGGTGCAGTGTCAGCAGTTTGGGCAGGTTTTAGTTCACTAGGCTTAGAAGATGATTTCTCTGGTGCTTCATTAGCCATTGCTACTTTGGGTTGTACCGGACCATCAGCTTGGCTTACTGAATTTGTCGGTTCACTTTTTTGTGGTGTGCTTGGTGTATTACCTGATTTTTCAGGTGGTTTTGGTGTACTAGGTGATGTCTTTGCAATATCTTGTTTATCTTTATTACTTTCTGGATTTTGAGGTTTTAATGCTGCTGGAGTATTAGTGCCTGATTTTGGGGATTCAACAGTACCATTTGCTTGAGCACCTGAATCTGGTTCTTTCTTCTCTGGTGTTCTTGTCAAAGCCAAGGGCTGTGATGTAAGAGCCTTATCCTGAACTAAACTCAATGGAGCACTTGTACTTGGGGCTTTACTTGGGCTTACAGCCAGCAATGGGTTTACATGAGACAAATTTCCATGGTGACTCATATTTTGTGCCATTTGTGCCATATTTGCACTCACAGGAGCCATAGAGGGAGCAGCGTGGGGGGGCAACTGTGGCGTGTTGGGTACATGGTGTATCAAATTCTGACCTACTAGATTGTTTGACGCGTGATGTAGAGAATTTTGGGCGCCCTGAGGCAAACCGACGGTGTGATTGGCGGTCGCAACGTTTGCTTTGGCGGGGCTCGCCTGTCCTCCAGGCTGCGGCACCCCCGGCTGTGTGAGCGGTTTCAAAGCGGAGTTCATATCAAGTTACGAGTCACTATCCCGCCACTGATTAACCTGAAACATAAAAGTAACGCATTTACGACGCTATTGTTGTCACAGGTTAACACACCGAGATGTCTTTGACCCAAAACAATCATTCATATATAATACACAATCTATCTATAGGCGTACGCGCGCAAGAACGCGGAGGTAACTTTGCCCGCTTTATGTCCTTTCTATTATTTGCACTGTTTGTAAACTGAAAACGCAAAATTAAATAGTTACCACTAGATATGTAGTCGTCAGGAGTTCATGAAATAGCACTGTGTGTGTGGCGACTTCGGCGGAGATAGCCGCAAAAAATATGCGTTGCTATAGCTAAAACTTCCGCAAGATCCTGACCCGCCGTCGGTTATGCTTGCGATGACACAATCGACGATTCTTGCTCTCGGCGTCACTCACAGGAAAGAAATTTCATAATTAACACATTTTACTGCGACTTAACAAACACGAAAAATACACTTCGGTTAACAAAATTTTTCAACAAGTAATTATGCACAATAGTTTAGAGATGGCGTCGGCTTAACGCGCATGCGCCACCCTCTTTCTCTCTCCTCCAATGGAATTGTAGAATGAACGAGGCCCAAACGAACAAATTTTTCTAAGAACATTGCATCTTTGTCTTTTAAAGGGGTGCCATGTATAACTCTGACTCACTCTAAATTAGAATGCGTTCTATGTTGTCATAATTATGACATTAAATGTGCTACAATTTAAAAATAAATTTTATATGAACAAACAAAAAATTATGTAATTTTTGCTTATTAAACCAGGGCTAATTTAGTAACTTATTTTCTGACCACCTGTACTTATTAAAAAAAATGAGTTATTGCAAGAATTTTTTTTTTTGCATTTAACGAATCGTGATCAAACATTTTCATAGATGTTATTAATTAAATGAACCACATAAAGAAATAAATTAAACGCATTAAGATATAATTACACCACCACAGGTATAATTTTATACCTGTGGCTGAATGAGATTTGTTTCGTTGTGTTGTCTGTAAAAATAAAAAGCAGTAATCAATTAATTGTGCTATTTAGCCGGAGACGAATTTTATTATACTGAAATGCAGTAATTAATTGAACTTAAAGTTTTATTTCTGTTATTTTACACTCGAGAGAACAACATCATTAAAAATAAATATAATGGTATAACTTTTGTTGGGTGAATAATTGTGATATAACCATACCTCTATAGTATTAACATGTTATTTATTTTATGTTACAGGATGTCTTGAGGAGACCAGCAGAAGAGTTTGGAAACGATGAAACCTTGGAGCATCTGTGGGCTGCTCGAGCTATGGAACACAGCGATATATATTTTAATGTAAGTTTAACAATTAACAATTCTGGTTTTATTTCTCATACATAAACATATGTAATATGGGGTTTCAAATTTCAGGTGTTGTGTTCGGTGGATACCAGATGGCTCCGGTTAACTCCGCATGATGAATTAATATACACGCACTTCAGACAAGACTTCCCCGATTTGGACATTTCATATATTAAGGAGGATGAAATAAAAAACAACACCAACAAAGCGAAATGGCGTGTGTTTTGCGACAAATTCAAAACTATTGTCGAGGACTACAGTTTCGGAACGCTAATGAGGGCGGACACCAAAGGCGATTATTCAGAGCAAAACACCATTTTAGTACCAAGGGTCCAGTTTTACGCAATCGAGATAGCCCGCAACCGCGAGGGATTGAATAATGAAGTGAAGAAAAAATTCAAGTGCGCGTCGAAAGCTAACTTGGAGGCTCAAGACCACAAAACTCAAGTTGCCGTCTAGAATGCACCACTACTGGTGTCCATGGAGATACACAGTGTCCATGGTGTACCTAAACATACTTTATCATTTACATATGGTCTACATATAAGACCAAGTATCTAAATATGGACCAAATGTAACCGAGAATGTAGTGTCCACATACACTTGTCCACATACACATGTCCACATACATGTTATATTAATAGATGCGTATTGTAAACATAATTTTCTTGTGATCTGTAAAAGATTTAACTTGTCTGCATGTTTCTTTCATATAATACTACCGTGTTGATGGTTGAAAATGTTATAATTTATGAGCCACATAACATAGCCATAATACACTGTGGTTGAATGCAAGTGTTTCAGCTGAAATAAACCAATTTCAATGTCAATATAAAGGGCCTGAGTTGGATACTCATTTTAGAAATTTCAGGTGTATAAAATTTATATGTGAAGAATTATATTACTTAAGATTAAAATTTAACACCAAAGCTGAATGTTTCATCTATACAATAACTAAAAAGTTATTCAATGAATAAAGAAGTGTGGCAATCATTTGAGCACACTTGCTAGCACACATGTCATTCCGATGTCTTGGTGAATGAGAATAATCAATCGGCATATTATATATTTAGTAGTATACAATATGTTAATCCTCAATAAATCTTACATTAAACATGGAATCTTAGAACAGTAATATTTGTGTTTCAGAACTGAGTATATGGATTTTTTAAGTTAACTTACATAAACAATCTTTTTCTATTTTCCTTTTAACCATATTACATTATATGAAGTCTATAAAGCAAAGCATACATAAGAACTAACATTCGTTCTGAGCAAGGCTGTAAGATTAAAATAGTTATTTGTTACCATAGTCAAAATATAGAAATGAAGGGTTTGCACTGGTGTATAACTAAAATTTTGTCTTAAACCAAAAATGGTGTTAAATCTTGCCAACTTGCTTGATGTTTCTAGTGCTTCTTTAATTTGTATCACAGGTTGTAAAAGTACTGAATACTATCCACTTCTGTTATAGTTGCCACTTTTAAATATTGCATCCCTTAGGACAAACTTAATCCATATACATATGTATGTGACAAATATTCTGACACTCAAAATTGATGGCCAGGATCACTAACTAGATAGGTTAATATTGAATTTCTTAGCTGGCATTCGAAATAGGAGATTGGATAGATGCATCTAAATAAGGCATGATTTTTAATGATAGGTTCCATATACATCTGTATGTGAGTGCTTCACTTGCCAAATCGATTAAGTCAATTTTTTTAATGTTTTTAAATTTAAATATCAAACCACTTGATTAGCATATTTGTTTAAGTAAGATGTGTTCGCAATAATACAGTCTAAATCATATTTTTTAATGTGTACTTTGAAAATAATAAAAAAACAATAAGTTTATCATTTTTCTCAACATCTTGTTTTATGGAAATAATCGATTTAGCAATTGAAGCATCCATGTGATACTAGTATAAGCATCTGTAATTAAACTCCTTAAAACACAGCATAACATTCCTTTAGCTGTTTTCATGTTGACAATCTGATCTTCATTGGATTTTTGATCAATATCCAGTGTTGATATACTTTTACCTTATATGTGACAGACAAAAAATTCTGTTGGTAATATCAATCTGTAACTTATACAGTAACGAAATTTTTATTCATAATTATGACCCTACAACCTAAATATGTAATTGAGAAAAATAGAATGTGGCATACTTAAGATATTACTAATAACTGTAAATTTTATATAAAGATATTGTACTGGTGTTGTTGAAACAGTTATGTTGTAATATCCAATCAGGAAATATACAAACTTGTTTTGCCCTTTGACAATAGCATACAATTTTACTATTTTGATTGTTTTAAGTGTGAAATACTATGTATTGCTACATGTTTAGCAAGCAGCCTTCTGAGTAATTTCAAAAACATTTATTTCTCAGTTTATTGGTGTATTCTAAGCTTCCTTCAACAACATAGTGACCTACATTCCACTCACTATTTCTATTAAGATTATGACAATGTGAATCATACTAAGTTTTGTCTAATTCAAATACATTGTAGTACACATTGAAAACATACTCATTTTGCCTACCACTCATATTCCTCTAATGGTTTGATTATGAGAACTTTGTACATAGTGACCATAAGTAATGAAATCTACCAATGTACACAATAAATTGCTCACAGTTGCCATAGATGCCAGTGATAATAAGGACATACAAATCAATGGCTGAGTCCGTGCATCTAATAAATTAAGCTTCTTACTGTATCTATGTAAAATTAGACATAAGGGCATTTATACAAATTCAGCAGGTAGTGTAAGAAACTTTCTTGATCCTTTATGTTAATATTTATGTAAGTTCATTATGGCAGTCGCAATGTATGGATGTAATGTATGTATAAACTAAAGGGTAATGTTTTTAAAAAATGAATGAGGTGTTCGATCTGCTCATACATTTTTTGACAATAAACTTTTTATACTGAGAAATTCGTTTTTATACCAGTGTGCAAAAGTAAGTCAATTAAAACAGCAGTTTAACCTCTTAGGGTTTATTAATATTACATTTATTAAGGTCCTCTTATTACAAAGAAAAAATCATGTTAAAAATCAAATCACACACTAGTTTTTCATTTTAATCATCATCAATAATCTCTAATGGATATTCTGTCATGATAAGACCTCTCGCCCAAAGTGTATCAGTTATTTGCAATTTATCAGATTCATTAGGAATATCCAAATCTTCAACAGAAATATAATTCGGATATGTCTTAATTAATGTCTCAATAGCAGGTGCCATGTTTTCATTTATTTCAATGTAAGACAATTCATTTCCATGATATTCAAGTGAGTTATCTGCATAATAGTACAATCGAATTGTGTCCTCAGACACCATCCTAAGTATGTTTTTCCGCAAGAGTCTTATCTTGGTATCGAGACCAATTTCTGCTCTGTTAATTACCTTACCATTTTCCACCATCATAGTTAAGTTGCCATAGATTGACACTGCTTTTTCTAGATCAGTAAGGACAGGAGGCAACACATCATGCTGATAATGCTTAGCCATCTGATCCACAGCTGCATCAAGAGGCAAATGATCTTTTATTTTTAAAAATAGAGACTTAATTTTCTCTTCAATTTCAGTTTTACGTGGGCTGCTCTCATCTGAGTTAACTATACCAAATTCATTGTAAATATCAAAGGGCAAACCTTTTCGGAATTCAACATTTTCACTTATTGCAATTTGTAGGGCTGCTGGAATGAGCTTTTCAAAAAGATCTGCCCATGAATGTCTTTGGTACATACTGATTGTAACATGCAGTGAATGTTCTCCATCAATTGTAACACCTTGATGAATATAACCTCGTGGGAAGTATACCATATCCCCAGCCTCCAATGTTACTTCAAGTACAGGATCTCCTATTTCACTATCAGTGAAATTTTTTGAGGATACTCTTGGTAATACTTCATTGTGTTCACGAGGCTTATAAATTCTCCAGTGCTTTTTTCCCTCAGTTTGCAATATAAATGCTTCAATATCATCATAATGGGGTGCAAAACCTTGACTGTCAGGGGGGGTTAAATAAGCATTGGCACCTACAAATGAATTGAAAAATTCCTGCAAAGTAGCATTTAAGAGATGCAGTTTAGGTATGTAAGTCTGTGGATTCAATAATCTTATGCTGCAACCATTTAAATAGAAGTCCCAAACCAAATGTGGAAAAGCCCTACCTTCAGGGTTATGAGTCTCACGTTTCCCATTAATGTAAGATGTAACATCTATGTTTTTGGTAAACTGAATATTTTCTGACCGCAACATATTGTCAATAACCTGTGTAGAAATAATATCTTTGTAATACTGAGGCTTTTTTCTTGATATATGTAGTGGTTTTTTTTCCCAAACGGCGTTAAGGAATTCAGCCGGATTGTAGGGTGCTATCATCCACTTGAAAATTTTCAGTCCCTCTTCTGTACTGTCAGTCTCTACCGGGGTGAATTCAACACTGCAGCTAGTGTAAGAAGTGGCATCATCTAGATCACTATCATCGCTAACTATTTTGTTATTCACCTGGGCCAGCACTAGTTGCGGAACGTCGTCAGCATCAGAAGCGCATTGAGTTGCTGACAAATTTCTGTCGTCCCTAACATTTAGTTTCTTATTTTCATTCGTTATCTTCTTCTTCTTATGAGACTTCTTCTTAGTAATATTCTTGGCTTCTTTTAATTTCTGTTGCTTCCGCTTTACTGTTTTAGCAATATGCTTCTCTATTTTTTTTTCAATTTTCTTAAAGGCGATGGGGCTTTTTAATTTTTTATTCTCTTTTTTATGTTTTGATGCTTTGTTGTTCTTATAAACAGCGAAAGCAGATACTGGTGTTTCCATTTTTATCTCTCCTTTAGACGTGAAAACAAATATCTCATATATAACTTTACTTATATTATTTCACATATACAATGTATACATATTATGTTAATTACGCTCACATTTCACAAATAAAAGCACATTTACCGCGTCGGGGTACACAGTGCAT